>OMNM01002209.1:0-13078 GCA_900302745.1 Parablennius parvicornis | reverse complement strand
AGCCAGCGAAGGCCGGCTCCGGGAAAACGAGCAAAGCCGAGGAGCCGAAGAAGAGAAGCAAAAAGAAAAGCGTCGAAAAGGTGATGGGGGAGAAATGAATTGTTGTGGTTAGAAAAACCCTGAACAAAGCTGCTTCCATTCAACCCTTCTGTCACTTTATACCCGGTTAGCGTTCTAATGTGTTTGTTTACACAACATGAATTAAGTCATCCAGGGACAATCCTCTGCTCCCGGTTTGTACTGACTTAAATAACCTTATTAGCTTAGTGAATAAGCGGAGAATCGTTGGTTTTTTTTTTTGTGGGTTTTTTTGTATTTAATAAGACTGAACTGTGTCCAGCTGACCGACATCAGTTTGTTTGATGCTAGCGAGTCAAAACAAGGATCATCAGTGTAGCCTCTTAATTATCTATATTTATAACGTGAAACTGCTTTAAAAACACTGACTTTAAAAAGCCGAGCAGCTGTTTAACAGCTTGGAAAGCTCATTTACAGTAATCCACAACTAAAAGCCTTTGTACTCAAGTGTTGAACCAGTACTGTCAAGGCCACCCACTAATAAACCAACTCTTAAAGGTGTGAATGCTGTGAACTAGTGATCTCAGTGTTTTTTTTTTCCATTATGTTTTTATATATTTATTCTTCAATGAAAGCATTTTGAATTTCTGCCATTGTTTCCATTCCAGAAGGTTCAGTCCAATGGTCAACCTGTGACAGTGGCCCAAGGCCAGGTGAAAGAGACTGAGACTGTTCCCAAACTAGCACCACAGATCAAAACTGAGAAGGTAAAGCAAAAATCAAGAGATCGTTGAAGTCCTGGTGGTTGTTGATTCTCGAGAGTTGCCTCAAGCTTTCATTAGATAGTTCTGTTATTAGTAACACATTACTTAAGCTCAGCCGCCACTCCTTCTCAGGACTGCGACGTGGCACGGCTGCTTCAAAGGACAATAAGCAGTGGCAATTAAAATGTCTGTACAGTTCATCGTGTCTCTGCCCAATAGGTGCGTGAGGCGCTGGCTCCAGCACAATTGAAAAAGATTAAGAAGAAAGCCAAGGCTGCTGAGGTGAAACCCGTTCAGCATGTGTCTACATCTGATGGGAAGGAACTTGATGATGGTGAGTTTCAACTGAAAATGAGGAAATTTCAAAACAACTTCTCATTTTCAGTATAAGTACCTTTTTTTGGCACAAAATAAAAAAGCCCTTATTGTTAGCGAGAAGTTACTCAGCATATCACTCAGATAGAAATTCAAATAGAAACTAAGAATAGCAAGATGCAATCAACCATGTAAATTATTTGTTCACACATACTTCTGTTTTCTGTACTGCTTTATGCTGGAGCAGATCCAAGCTTACTATTAAGCATTTAAAAGTCACCGCTTAGCCTCAAAAGTATGTTTTTCCTCTTTGGTTGTTTCTGTGTGTGCTGAGCAGGTGCGTGGGAGACTAAGGTCAGTAACCGAGAAAAGAGGCAGCAGCGACGGAAAGACAAAAGCTCCGAGGACTCTGGCAGTCCAGGAGGTGTGGAAGCCCCCAGAACCCACATGGAGGCACCAGCAGCCGCCCTGCCTACGAGGAAAAACAGAGGAAATCATGGTAGCTATTAAAGGGAATGTGTGTAGGTAAAAGTTTTATAGTTTGGTTTAAGGGAAAGGAGGTGTTAGACTACACACTGGCTAAGCATTAAATGATGACTCAGATTCTCAATGTGTCGTTGTGATGCAAATAGACCACTGTTGAGTTTGATCTGGTAATAATAATGGATATTTTTGCAATTTTCTGCTCAATTTGTTTTCAGAGTCTCGACATGCAAGAAACACTGGAAAGAGAGACACGTCTGGTAAACAAGATGAACTTTTATTATTTGGTATAGCTACTCACACTAATGAATGGACTGACAAGATAAAAGTAAATAACTTTGCTCGTTTTTTTTCTCTATACAATGTCGTTTTCAGCTAAAAAAACAAAACAAAAACACCTGATATTTTAGAATTATGGTTGTTTCCTAGTTGAGGACACTGACACCCCTCTTTCTCATTTAATCTGCTTTCTCAGTGACCTCCAGCTGGAGAGACGAGCCTACCGGTAACGGTCCGGGCTGGACTGATGTTTCTATGAAGATCTCGCGGGGTAAGATGGGTGCTATGGAAGGAGCCAAGTGGAGCGGCATCCCAGCAGCCACACATTACCGGCCCCAGTCTGAAGCCCAGCCCTGGGCGCAGGAGGCACAAGGTACACACTCCTCTGTACCTGCACACACATCTTTGTATTACAATAAGGTGAAACATGGCAGATGGAAAAGAAGGTATTTGAAGATGATTCGATGTGTTAACCTCTAATGAGAAAATGCCAAAAGAAGAAGCGATAACCTTTTTGAAAAAAAATCAAACTTCAGTTTGAGGATTATTATCATGGCGAGGTGTCAGGCTTGTGTGCGTGGGTTTTAGTGCTTTGCTGGAACAACATCCCAACTTTGCAATTTGCTGTGTTCAGCATGGAGTGGCATGGACGGCCGGATGAAGACTGACCTGACTCCCGTGACCTTCTCCATGCTGGGACTGAACACCACAGGTTGGTACTATGTCACCTGGTCCATCTGGATTGGATTATTGCCAGGCGAAATTATTTAAATTTTTTTTAAATATTCTCCCCAATGTGTTGTGTAGTTTGACTGGTTCAGGCTGCAGTTTTCACTTGTATCCTTTACGCTTTCGGCCTCTTCTAGATCCAAGATCAAATTCTCTTGAGCTGCAGTGGGCGAGCCGCCCTGTCAACGATGAATGGTCGGGATTCAGTGAGTAGCCACGCAATGTCTGCTGCTTTTGCCAAAAGATAGACTCTTTTGTGACAGTTTTTCCTGCATTTCTCAGATGGGATTGCAGCGGTGGATCCCAGCTCAGACTGGAACGCTCCAGCAGAGCACTGGGGTAACTATGAGGAGCCTCCTGTTTTGGTGACGCCAGCTCCTCAGCTGAAGGAACAACCTGCTCCCATTAAGGTTTTAAAACTTAACTTAGCTGTTGATTCTGTACATTAATACAATATTTATCATCCGTGCTTTATTGATGTCTCTAACATGGAAAGTGAACTTCTTCAGCTCCTCATTTGACTCCTTGAAAGTGTCAAGCTCTTGATTGCTTCTTGCCAAAAGAAGATTTGTTTTTTTTTTTATTCTCACCTGAAAATCTTGAATATGCTGTTTGTTTTGTTAGGTATCAGATGATGAGAAGGACAACGAGGATCCATCTGGGGGAGCGGCTACATCAAAAAAGAAGAGGAAAAAGAAGAAGAAAACAGAAGAGGAGGCAGCGTCTGATGTTCAGGCAGGAGACAAAGCATCTTGTCTGTTGGATGAAAAAGTTTTCAGATGTGTTCGTTTCATTAATGTTATTGCCATGGTTTTGTCGCAGATGGCGAATACCGCACCTCCAGGTAACGCAGCACTTCCTGTGCTGCCCTCCAAAAAACAGAACAGCAGCATATCCTCCTCTCAGAGTAAGTTTCAACAAGTGGGCCTTTAATTCTTTGTTCAATCACAAAAAATTAACCTCCATAATTTTATTTGCCCGTTTTCTTTTGCAGAGAAGTCCGAGCAGACTGCAGATCCTCCCAAACCCTCCCAGAAGAAAAAGGCTCGAAAGGAAACATGAAGTCACATCAAAGGTCCAGACAAAGCATATATATGCAAATGATTGTTAAATGATTGTCACATGCAATAAATTCCAGGTACACCGTTTATTTTATCATTTCCAGAAACAAAAAGAAAACAAGCAGTCGATATCAACTGCTTGGATCTATGTAGAGGTGAAACGTGGTCCTATGGACTAAAAACTAATTTGCACTATTTGCTACACAGCAACAGGAGCAGAGTGTTCCAGCGGGGCGAACTTATAGTGAAGGTACATTTTTAATAGTATCAAAAGTGTTTGTTTTTCTCCTTCAAGAGTGTATGTAGTTCCTAACCCCAAAAAATACAAAACGGGTTTGAAAAAAATGTTTTTTTTATTGTGATTAATTGTAAATGAACTGTACATCTTTGTTCCTCCAAAATGTTGCACTTTGTTTTAATCGTTATGCTGCTGTCGCCCATATTGTATTGGAATTAGTAGAATGGTCTGGAGTTACTGGTCGAGGGCGGGCTTGGACTTTTCCTAAGTCTATTTTAGTGCAACACTCACATGCGCAAATGTACATTGACAGATTCAGACAGGTTGTTAACATAATACTCTTAGTTTGAGAGAGTAACTAAACAGTTTAGAGTGTTCATGTTCATACTTCTCATTTTGTGCAAATCTACTATCTGTCTAAAAACCACAATCTAATTTCACAACCTGTTTTAAGCTTAATAAAAGCTTCCCGGGTTGAAAAACAATGACAATTAAACCATGCATACACCATGGCATGTGAGTGTTGTATTATAAATAGGTTTGACTGTAGTTTAAACAACCCTGAATTACATCTTTCCAGACTTGACGTTAGCTGTTTGTAAGCTGTGCAGTTTTGCTCCTTGGCAGCTGTGGTCCATATCAGTTATTGGAGTATCGTATTCTAGAAAAGTACCCACAATTCCTGCAGCGTAATCCACTTCTCTGCCTGCTGTTGATCAAACATGTTCATGATTTTACGGCAGTAACTGATATGAACCACCAGGAGGCACTGTTTTATGAAGTCAAGAGCAGTAGCGCTATTTCCCTATTTTACCATCACTGTAAGTTTCGTGTCTTTCGGCAGTATGTTGGTTTTTTTTTTTCCTCTAAAGACTGATCACTTCATTCTGCACTTCGTACGATTTTTTTTTTTTTTTTTTAGAAACTATTTCTTCCAGTCTTGTGCTTGAGAAAGCCTTGCCATATGTACAGACTGTAAGGGCTTTTTCCTGTTCTGTAATTGCACTGTGCAAAAGGCTTTTAATGAGTTCTTTTCAATGTCCATGATTTGTTTTTACTACCTTTTTTGCAGAATGTGAACTGTGTAATTTTGTTGTTGTTGTTATTGGTTAGGTTTCTTCTTGACTTCCGAGTCTTTGAAGTGTTTTCAACCTCAACTTAAAATGAAGAAATGCTTATACAGACATGACAAAGAGCAGCTTTAATCCCATAGTCAAGAAAGTGTTCTGAAAAACAACACAAACTCAATTACACGCCTACGTGTGAGGAATTTAATTCCATTGCCTTAACCTGTAGATGTGTAGAAATGCATCGGTCTTATTTGATAGTTTCCATGCGGTTGCAAGTTTTGATGTCGGACTTGATTTTGTTTTGCATGACTTTGATAACAGTACACTTGTACATGGAAGGAAATGTCAAACTTTTTTGCTTCAACTGTTAGTACCTGGCCCTAGAGTACCACTCAGTATATAAACTGTACTAGCTTTCTGTGAGGAGACAAATTGCAGCATTTCTGTGGCTGTCCAGTTTAGGGGACGTTAACATGTTTTGGTGTGGGCAAAAAAAAAAAAAAAAATGCTTTTAGTGCATCAAAGGTGTCGATCAACTGGTGGTAGATGTTCATAGACCTGATAGCTCACGGGGGACTAAATGATGTGTTACCGTGGCTTCGGGTGCCCCTTTTGTTCCATTTTTACTGATGAGTAACCTGATTCAATCAATGTATTTATATACTTGTCTCTAGCAAAGGACTTTTTTTGTGAATGGTTTTGTTTATTGAGGAGATAAAAAATGATATTTCTATGTTTGTTTGGTAAAGATGAAAATTAAATGAGAAAAATGCTTGATATCACATTTGTCATTTGTTTATTGTCAGCTGCAAAAAAAGGTGGAAAATAATAAAAAAATGGAGGAGGCACTTGGAGATTTGAGGATCTTACATGCAAATTCCATCCAACTTCTGAACCATTTTATCCAGCGTAGGATTGCTGGATGAAACACACACACACCTATGGGTAATTCAGTATCACCAATTCACTTTACATTTTTTTTTTAAATGTTTGGGAGGAGCCAGAGTACCCAGTGAAAACTTACACTTGTCCAAGGAGAAAATGCAAACTACATTCTTAACGGCCTCATTCAATTCATATTTCCGCCCAAAAAATGTTTCTTCTTAAAGCAGGTGTGTCAAACACATTTTAGTTCAGCCCAATTTCATCTAGATTGTGCTGGGCTGGTAAAATAGTCATAATAACCTTTTAAAATCAAACTTAAAAATCTAACCTCAAAAAGATTTTTGTTGTAGCGCAGACTATATGTACTGAAAATGTCAATACTTTTGCAAAACCAAACAATTATGGCAGGAAATGACTAGTCTCAACATAAATCCAATTCCGATTATGCCTTCTGGTGCAAAATACCAAAACAGTTGTTTTATAGTTCTTGTGTTATGTGTGTTTTTATAAACATACCCTGACAGCATGGCTTTCAGGCCAGTTTGCTTGCAATGAGGTCACTTGTTTTTCACACAAGCATCACTGATTTTTCAGCTCGGGTCTCAATGTTCTGTTGCTCTTAAGAAATCCATTTAAAAAAAAAAAATTCACATTTTCTCTGACATTTTTGCAATTTCCTTGGTGGTTTTATGGTCGGGATTGGGGCCTGTTGCGGGTTCGGTTTTGGCCCACGGGACTTGTGTTTGACGCCCCTGTCTTAAAGTCTGGTTTTCAAAAATAAGCAAGAGTGAAAAATTAGGTAATACAAACATATCTGTTTGCACAAGAACAGCATATTTCATTTGTTGAGGTTTCTTGCTTGTTTAAGGTATACAAATAGAAATGTTGAAATGGTGATCGTCAACTTTGTTCACATACTACAATTTATAAAAGTAATTATTTAATAGCCTTTATCAAAGTAAAAACCTTTAACAACCTTCAGTTTATTTCAAGAGAATATCAATCATTTAAAAGCGATGCTACGCATTCATTGCAGTGTTTGTTCTTTTTTTTTAATTAGTCATTAAAAAACAAAATATTAAGAAACATAATTACTTTTCTGTATCATTATTTGTTGTACTTTATATAGTTAAATACATCTGAATCACATGACAGTTTATCCTCACTTTCACATTGCATGACCCAGTTAATCATAAGGGTGTTTTTTTTTCCAGTCATAACATCCCCATTTCTTTTGAAAAATACATTTTAGATATTTGACCTGATTTAAATCCCTAATCCAGAAACTCATCCCCCAGGATGCAGTTTAAAAGTAGTTTAATGAAATCACAACAGTGGCAGACATTATCTTTGTAAGAAAAATACATGCTGAGCAAATACTGAGTACTTTCCATTATCAATGCATCTTCCGCATGGTGCTGAATGATGGATAGGCTGATTAAATCATAACAGAAAACTTGAAGTTACGTGACCTAGAAACCACTAAAGACAGAAAATTCAAAGAATGAAAACTCGATTGAGTGAAAACTTTTAATTATACCGTTGAAAAGATGCTTAAGATTGTGGATATTGCTTGTTTTGCATCAATCATACTACTTTTTTTCTCCCTGATTTTAGTATGACTTAAATCCATGGCCTTTTTTCACCAGCAGTCGTGACATGAAGCGGATTGTCCAATACGTCCAGTCGCGTGCTGTTTTCCGGCTTGTCGTCTGTCATAATCTCTCCTAAATACAGAGCACATTCGCTGGATGCTGCGGTGCAAATGTGTGTCAGCAGTCAGGCCTGTGTCAGGCTCCCTGGCTCTGCACTGACCCTCCCGAGGCCAAACCGCTGCCTCAGTCAATGTGGTGAGGCAGTCGCGTGGCACGCTCTCAGAGCTTGACCTCCTTCGCCTCATCTCTCCCTCCACAGTCTTTATCTCTCAGTTCATTTAGGATTTACCAGCTTTTAATCTCGCGCAATCTCTGGCTCACTGGCCATTCACCTTCACTCCAGTGTAATGTCATGTTTGTTTTTTCATTTTTTCCCTGCTGGGGGGGATTGTTGTGCTCACTTGTGTGGGAGTGTGTGTGTGTGTGTGTGTGTGTGTGTGTGTGTGTGTGTGTGTGTGTGTGTGTGTGTGCGTGTGTGCGTGCGTGCGTGAGAGCATTCAGCTGGCTGAGCCTTCATCTCTTCAACAATGAAGTGTCCAAACATTTAAGCTCTCGACACCTGATCAAGTGGACTCTCAGCTTTAAGAGTCCTCTTGTTGCGTTGGCGAATAAATCAAAAAGCCTGCATGGCCGATGTCATCTGTCTGCGTTCCCAAACGATGTAGGACGCTCTCTGAGGAACAATGTCACAGAAGTTGCGTAACGCCACACAATGTGAGCAGTGTTGCTGGGCTATAAGGAGGGTCTGACAGATCAGTAAGATGGTATTGCTTCACAAACACTCAGCGTGATGAACACCAGATCCAACGTGATGTTTAATTTGAAGGGTCTGCTGACACAGTGTTATCAGTGAATTCTGTACTAAGACAATTGTCAAGAGCTCAGGTCTTCTCAATATGTGTGTCAAACACACACACAGCATGACCATTCAAGGATAAAGTGATTATCGACTATTAATCATGGCACATGCTTGTGGGTTTGGGAACACGCAGCATGGAGTTGAACATCTCCATGCTGTCAACATATTGAAGGCCTTCAGTTCCAAAGGCAGCATGGCAGCTCCACAGCATGATGATACCTCTGCTATGTCTTACAGTAGTTAAATGTGAAGGAGATTCAGCGGGACCTTGACGCTGCTGTTTAGAATGACACTATTTCACAGAGAGCAGAAGCTCACGGCTTTTCTCGGACGGTCACAACTTCTGCGTTCTTCCTGCCTCTATTGTTCCTTAATGATGTTACATGCCTGCGTCGTTATGTGGCGTTCACAACCCTGCCTGAAGTGGCATGTAGTGGCACCATGCAACCATGCGCTTTGCCTTACCGCACGGTCCTGGCAAGCCCTGGCCCTGGCCCACCCGCCACATACTGAGCATTGGGAACAAGGCTCATGGAGCCACAGCAGAGGGAGGGACAAAAAAAGGGTTGCTGAACCCTGTTCTGAGACATATCTGCAGCTCAATGTGATTACCTGTAGATTGCCGTCGCGGGCTGGTTGCCAGGATCGTAGGTGACCCTTACGTGACCCTGATGGAGCTCCACAGCGATTGGCTCATTGTCACCATTATAGAGCAAGATACCGTTGTCCTCTGCTGTGGACACCTGAAACACACACATAAACACACAAGACCACTCCAACCCGTCACTGTCATATAATCCATGGACTCCTGGGCGGTCAACCTCACCTGCAGCGTGATGTTGGTCTGAGGCCAGTTCTTGACATCTTCAAGCTGAACGTAAGAGTCTCTGTCCACGAAGTTGACGCTGACCAGCCTCTCGCAGTGCTGGCCCTCGAAACCCGGCAGGCACTGACAGGTTGCAGTTCCTGTACTATCCTCACAGGGGGCGCCGTTCTGACATGGAGCCAGCTGGCAGGGGGAAGGGGTGGAGAACACCACCTCGCAAAACTCCCCACTGATGACAAACAAGGTGGAGAGGTAAAAGAGCAATGAGTTAAGAATCTGTCAGACACACGAGGACATCCAAAAATAATGAACAATTTTTAGAGAAGCTGTGATTTATTTTTGATTTTTTTTCACTGAGTATTTCCCAGATTTTTTTTTTGTCAACAACACATAAGAATGTGAGCCAACCAATCAGGACCAGCCAAAACATTAATGTGAAGCCAAATGTAATCTTTGAGGCAAGGTTTTTCAAAACCAAATTTGCACCAGACAATTTTCTGCACTCCACCAAAGAAAAGTTCATTTTACAAATTAATAGTATGTTTTTGTATAAACAATAAAGAATATTTAACTTCATGAGCAAAATGTTGAATTCTTACAATAAGTGTTGATTTGATATGTCATGGTAACATTTTCAGTTCATTTGATCCATGATGGTAATTTACATGCATTAAAAGTTAAACTAGACAAACCTCTACCACATCAGGTTTAAAGTTTTTCATTCTTTAAAACATGAAGCAAAAACACATTTAATTTAATTTAAAAAAAATTATATTCTAAAAGAAAAATAGCAAATAAGTGATATTATAAGATTCAAAGGTCTATCTTTTAAAAATGTTTCTGTTGATTTGATGAATCCAAGCACACTTTTTTTTTTTAAATGCTGTTTTCAAAATTTTTCAGAGTCTGCATGTCAGTTTTGCTGGTGCAGCAGGTACCTGTATCCCCCTGGACAGACGCATCTGTATCCGTCCAGATGGTCCACGCACCGAGCGCCATTCTGACATTGATGATCCACACACTCGTTATAATTTATGCTGCAGTCTGGGCCTACCCAGCCAGGGATGCACACACACCTAAAACACACACATACAGATAGATTGCACGCCATGTAGGATTTTGGGGAGTCAACACAGATGTCAGCAAAATTCACCTTTGTGTACATGAATCTACTTTAATCTCATGCGGGAGGACGAACTCTGCTGAGTGTGTGTGTGTGTGTCTGTGTGTGTGTGTGTGTGTGTGTGTGTGTGTGTGTGTGTGTGTGTGTGTGTGTGTGTGTGTGTGACACGAGGAAGCAAGAGAATGAAAACACTCACCTGCATCGACCGAGATGTCGGTGCCGAGGTACGCGGCCTTGAGCCAGCTCGTCATCTCCCTCAGGACAGCGATCTGACTGCGAATCACTCGGTCCGGTTTCGTTATGTCAACGTCCACATCGGGGTTCGAACCCTGATTGGCCAGCCCGTTGCCGATGACGTCAGACTCGTACCTACGCGGAGGGAGAGTCAAGGGTCAAGATATGGCGACAAGCTGATGATGCCAACACGTGAAGGATAATTTGGATGGTGTGTGTGTGTTTCTTACCTGCTCTTGGCTGTACCGTTCCAGCACTCGTCGCCCGGTGCGATCCTCTCACCGGCACACACAGTGTCTGGCAACGTGGACCAGAACTTCTTGGCGAGTCTCAGCTTCTTCTTCACATCCGCTGTCTGTTAACACACAAGAGGAACAGGTCAATTACAATTCCAGAGTCCAGCATTTTGCTCTCCTTCTGTTAGATATTCATAATTAACTTTGTAATGATAATAAATGGATGTCACGGTGGTGTAGTGCTTTGCGCGCCTTGGTGCCGTTTTCCCTGTTCTTACCAATCGATCCAGACTCGTACTAGCAGCGGTGGTCGGTCTTGCCTCGGGATTGTATGGGCGAAAGCGACCGGTAAAGGTGGTTTCTTTCACTGAACGTGCGGAACGGAAGGCCGTGCTCTGCTTTGGGGTCCCACATCCCTGGAAAACCTGAACAAACGACGAGTACAAAGTCAATCTGAATCCCCCTTTTTCACTCAAATCTCTTGTTGCAGTGGCTGAAGCAGAAAAGGGGGACTCACCTTCTGTGACACTTGCATGCTGTTCTCCTGCATGTTCATGATGGCGTCGGAAATCTTCACGTCGATGGGCTCCACGACGGACTCGAAATTGAAAGGCCCTTCGAGCCTCTCGGCCAGATTGATCATGGCATCTGAAAACCAGCATGTTAAAAACTTGACTTGCAATCAACAAGTCAGAGATAATGTCAAAATGAAACTAAATGCAAGAGCAAGAAAAGCAGGTACATGAGAGGTGATTAGTGTTGAATAAATCTAAATCTAAATTTAATTGGCACTATAAGTTCAAATACCGGAATGTCAAAATATTGGAAAGGTATTGATTGACTGAGGTATTGAATCTCTCGTGTGGATACAACAACTAAATAGGACTGATTAATTAACATTTTCTAGAAACTAGCAAACCCTGGTTGGACTTTACTGTTATACTTATTTCAAACAAGAACAGTTGAGTTTGTGTTCAGTTACCGGGAGTACAAACACACAAATCAACTACAGACAACTGAAATGACTTAAAATAGTGTTAAAAAAAGCTTTCTATCTTGCCACCCTTTGATAAATCCGACTAATTACAACAGATAAACATATCATAGTATAAAAACAGTACTTATTTCATTGTGACTTCAAGTTCCACGAAGTTACCACTAGGTGGCGGCACATTCCTAGGAATAGGATGCCGAGAGCTCGTAAACTGGGCATGAAGCAGTAGCCAGGCAGCAACACGTGTAGCACTGACACACGTCACTAAACATGTTTCTACCACCAGAATCTGACTCGCAAGATGAATTCAATACACGCTGCGAAGAATAGTGAAAATGTGCACCGCCCTGAATGAAATGAAACTGATCTCGGTCTGCGTTTCCACAACACAAGAGCTGCATTCATTCTAAAAGGCCGCGACGCAATTTGTACGGCCCCTTACTTCTCCCTTTACCTCGACAAGACACGAATGAAAGGGGGAAACATGTTCACGCTTGATATCTCACTATTAACAATGTGCAATTGTAAAGGCAGGTTTGACATTCCTCATTTTGAAAATATCTGATTTCATGCTGTTTTAGGAGAAGAAGCTCAGTGTGGATTACACGATTAAAAAAAAAAAATCAATCTCTCTGGAAATATGTGCTCAAAAAATCAAGAGATAAACGCAAGAAGCAGGAGGCTTTGTGAGCATTTGAACTATGTTAATGGTATATGAGAGGCGTGTTGAATAACGCGTTGGGGGTGGGGGGGTCTTTGTTGGCATGTTGCCCACTTACCGATGAAATTGTTCCACTCTGTGTCCAAGTCGGCCTGGTTGGCCAGGCACCCCCGCATCACATTCAGGCAGTAGTTCCCGCACGGCTTGAGGGCCACTTGACCGGAGCAGTACGGACAGTACAGCATCTTCATGGCTGCTCGCACACAGCTGGGAGAGGCGCTGACCTGAAGGGTGGGGGAGGAGGGTGGGCGGTTAACACGTCGTTGTCACTGTGCCTCAGCAAAAATAACCCCCGTCGATCCAGCACCAACACAGGCCATTTATTTTATAGACTGTTTAAAGCTGCACAATCGTTGATGAATAGCACACTGCAGTGGAAAAAACACGACATACCAGAGTAGCCAAAGTAGTTGTTGTTATCAGAAACTGTAAAGAGTTGTTTTTCCAAGTAAGACATGAAGTCAGACACCAACCAGAGGGATAGATCGCTCTTTAAGGAAAGCCTTTTCATTGAGGTTGAGTGTGTGGCGCCGTCATGAAGTTGATCATTCGGTTTGAGAGAATATTTCATAAGCGTGCACGGAACCG
>OMNM01002208.1:0-12686 GCA_900302745.1 Parablennius parvicornis | reverse complement strand
AGTGAAAGTTATGCTGTTTGCTGAGATCACACACAATAAATTTCAGTTGAAGTTGGACTCCTTGAGAACGTCCACATGAAAAGATTTTGTTTTCAGTGACTGTTGGGATCTCAGCAATAATAAGCAGCTTTATAGTTTCAATATTTCATTTTGAAAGAAGAAATGAGTGAGGTCAGAAGAAATGAGTGAGGTGAGAGCCTGCAACAGTCATCTCAAACTTAACGTTGTCCACTATAGTAAAAACACTATAATTTTTCATAATTTATTTCATCTCAACTTTACATTAAAAGAATTACAACAGATGAAACATGCTTTCAACAGAAACATTATCCCTCCCCTCTTACTGGTTTATTGACATATTGCAACCTGCACAAAACTGAATAAGATCCATTTAAAAAACAGATCTAATCCAGATAAATGTAGTTATTTTGATGCTGTTGAGAATCATTTACAACAGTAGAGAAGATGGTGACAGTCCTGTATGTAGCTATGAGCTGATTCATCTGTGCGGGCTGAGACGTCACTGACCGGGGACGCACGCTGCAGCTTCTTCTGGCTTTGAACCATAAATTTATTTGAAAAATTAATTAAACGTTGTAATTTTAGCTTGTTTAAAGTGATGGTTAAGGTTGTGAAAAGACCTTGTTCTGATGAAATGTGAATTACTTAAACTGTCCATCAGGACATTACCAGTTTTCCTGAGAGACACATAATTGCCTCTAAGAAAAGCTTCAAAGTTAAAAAAATAAATAAATAAAGTTTGGAAAAACTGTATTTTTCTGTCATGAATTGTTATACACTAACAACATTGAGAGTCCCACTTCACTTAATGTAAAAGCACTTTTCTAACAATGTTTAAAAAAGTGCTATACAAATAAAGTCAGTATTATTATTATTATCTACCAAAACACCCCTGAGCTATAATTAGCATTAGCCAAAGCTACAATTACATACGACATAAATACAACTATGAACACATTATTAGGACACCACTAATAAATAGTTCAAAGCAATGGAATAGCTACATTCAAAAGTATGTACTGTTTAATAATTAGTAATGCCGCTAACATTTCAAAGACATAACTGTAATTAAGAACTAATTTTGTTTGACTTGATCAACACTGACTGGTAGTTTACAGAAATAAGAGAATATTTGAAGGTCAATTTTAGTAGAGTTGAAAGTAAGAAATAATAAATTCAGTAATTAATTCATAATTATGGACATTTTACTTTTGGGTACTTGAATTGTTAGTATATTTTTGAATTTATGTGAGCAGTACAACTCAAGCCATGTATCCTACTTTACACTTTTTAAAACCACAAGTTGCTTCTAAATACACAAACATTTTGAAATATTATTATAACACTCTGGTGACCTGTCCAGAGCGTACACTGCCCTCAGACATAGTTAGCTGGGATTGGCTCCAGTAACCCGTGACCCTGAACAGGATAACGTGGCATAGAAAATAGATGGATAATAACCTCTTGAGCTTCAAGTCTGTAGCCAAATACCTGGTTCCCCTATAAATAAATCCTGCCTTTACATTTTTTCACAAAATAAATTGAAATAATGCAACGTTTATATACTGTGTTGTGTATAAGAAACATACTATAGATGTGCTTGTATCAAGAAAAGTCAGTAAAACATCTGAAAAAAAGTAAATAATCTTACAACAGTACTTACATTTTGCTTTTAACTGAGTAGAATTTGGGTAATGCAAGTGTAGATGTATTTATGTACAATATTTAAATAGTTTTTTATACTTTGCTTTCTGAATTATATTCGTACTACTTCATGTGTCCATCTACCTCCTCAGATGGTTTGAGTTGAATAAGTCTTGATCTACACAAAATCCTTTAGTCCTCTGATGTTTTTAGCAGGTCGGTGTCACTCTTATTCACTCATTAGAAAAAAAGACAAAATAAAATAAAAACAATAAAATCAACCGATTAGTTAGTGTCTTTGGATGTGTGACCTGTTTTTTTTAAATTCCCTGTGAGTTGAACCATTCCTTTACACAAGGCAGAGCTATTTCAGTAGTGATTAAAGGAGAGCGACTTGATTTGTGAGTAAAAAGAAGAGCAGACGAAGGCCAGACGCATGCAAAGACGAAGTCACATCTGTGAAGAGGTTTATATGACAGCACTCGTTCTGCCCTGCCGCAGTGTTTCTCGAGAAGCACATAGAGAAGAGACGGGGGGCCGATCCTCACCGAGCGGGGCCCGGTCTGAGCTCTCTTACCCTGGGGCACATTGAGGCTCTTTTCGGGAGCCTGTGCGGAGCTGGAGACGACTACGGCTCTGGAGCCTTTTCTGTGATCAGGTTCGAGCAGGTGACTGGCTGGGCTGTTTAACAGCAAGGCTGAGACGACATGTACATGTGAACATACACACACATCCACACAGAGACGCACAGGACGAGGTTTGGTCACCACAAACAGGTCATACAAATGAATACTCACAAACAAAATACAACGACAACTATTAACATAACACTGTTAGCATATCAGTAGTAAAACAAAAGGAATGGAGAGGAGTTGCATGGACACATGGAGCGTAGGACACAGGCACATTGCAAGAAACAGGCAAGTTAAAACTCAGGCCAAAACAAAACATAACAAAAACCAGCAGATGAAATAATGTTTCTGTTACTTATGTTATTTCAAACTCACACAGGCGCCTTGTAAAAACCGGCATGCCGACCTCCTGTGGTATAAAGCAAGCATAGGAATGCCTTTCCTTTCTTTCCTTTCCCTCGCTCATCTCTTTTCCTCCTCCTTCCTCAGAACAATAGCTCTTTTGTGCCCCCTCTGTGAAGTGCATCTTCATAAAGGCACTCTTCCTCACGGGGTGTTTGGTTTGATTTACTGGTGTTTGGCGTGGTGAAATACCACTGTAATACCCTCGTGTATGTGATGTGTGTGCAACTTTTTACCCCTCTCCTGCTGTTTCTGCTCTCTGAATAAAATTTGCTTGTTGATATGATCAAGAGTGTGCAAATGCACAAACGCAAGTGAGCAGACTAAAGAATCCAACACAAACCACATATATGCTCAGAGCACATTAAACACAGCACATATGGAAGTTTGCAACTGTTCCACATTTTCCACTGAAGCCATGCCAGCTGTTTGTGGCACGTTTTATTGCATGTTTTATGTCACGCTACTTTGCGTTGCTAAACAATACGTCCTTTCTTGGGCTCGCCCACTCAATTTATAGGTTTCAAACAAAGTACATCAGATCCGTGCGGTTCTCTGTGTTCACAACTTACCCGTGCTGTCTCTGTGATCTCTGGGCCGGAGCAAAGCGCTGGGCTCCTGATACTCCCCTTCTCCTTCTCTGTCGTGGTCGCGGTCGTCTGGGAAAGTGTGAATTCGCTGGTAGCGGCTGGAGTAGCTGTGGGTGTTGTTGATGACCACGTTGTCCGATGGCACCGAGAGGTGCACTCGCAGCTCGTCACTGGACAGACTGCCCTGAGCCTGGTGGGCCAGAGATGTCACATCAATACAGGTGATATATAAACACACCATTTGAAGTTTAGTAGATGTGTGTGAAAGTGCTCAAAGTGTAACAGACTGTAATGTTTGAGCAATTAGCAGTAAATGTAAAAAGGACTCCCACTTCCAGATGGAGATTCGGGACTGCTCTGCCAAATAGCTATCAGTACCTACCTCAGACTACTACCATCACTTACAATTGGTTTATGGTGGCGATTGAGCTAAATCAAGCACATAAACATTTCTTAGGGCCATTTAATTCTGTAGGATGTAGCTCTCCTGAAATATGTTAACAGGGTGATGTCCCGGCAGTGTCGACTACTGAATACGTTGTTCCTGGAAAGGAAAGCTCGCGGACAGTTTTTGAAATGTCCTTCTCCGAGTAAATCAATGCCACATTTTATTGGCTTTCACCTTAACAGACGAGAAAGATGAAGCTTATAAATGGTTGTGTAATATCAGGGAGAATCAAGGGCTCACACAGAGAGGCAGACAACCCCACCTGCTCACATTCACACCTGCAATTTAAAGACACCAATTAACTGAGACACCATGTTTTTAGAGTGTAGGAGGAACCCAGAGAACACGGGGTCAGCATGCAAACTCCAAAGAAAAAAAGCATTTCATCGCTACCAGGACAAGTCAGAACTGAACCGGGCTTTAAATTATCACCCCCGATCCTGTACTGTCATGTCAGTTGATACTCTCTTTATTCATTTTCAATTATGATTTTAGATCACTAGAAATAGAGTTGTTGGTAAAATACTATTTAAATGTGGTAAAGACAGCATCTGAAACAAGTCACACAGTCTTACCACATAATTCTGTTACTCATAATATCTCAATGTCAATATAAGACAAAATCATGTAAAAAAGCACAATTTCAATAAGGTGTAAATGCAACAGGGTGAAATATTTAGCAGTAACTGGAAGAAACATGAGTCTGAATTTGTTCATAGACATTATTCATTTTATTTTACCTGACATGCTTTGATATTAACAGATTCAGTTTTTTAAGTACTACATTCTCTGGGGGGACTCAACTCTTTAAATAAAAAGAAACCTTCTTCCACAGCGCTGTTAAGCTATGTTTATACATTTTTCTTTCCAGCCTGAACTTAAATGAATCATTAAAGGAATACATAAAGATGATAAAATATATGGATTGATTCCTGTAGTATTTAAATTATGTAAGGGTTGCAGATGTATGTAGAAAATCTGACAGATTATTAAATTTTTAATTCTTGCTGTTGAGAATACATGGAGATAGTCTCAAAAGTTAGAAACTAGATGGCTTGTTTTTTTGTTTTTGTTTTTTAATAAATCACAATTTTTAAAAATAAAATAGTCGTGACGTGTGTTCAAACAAACACAAACTGTCAAAGGTTTACTTACACCAAGTGCTAAAAATTACTGGGTGAAAGTAGATCCGTAATGCAGATTAATGACATTCATTAAGAATTCATGTAATCTGGGTTTTGGCAAAACATAAACAGAAGCTGACAGGTGGCTTATTACTTCTGGCTGTTTGCTGGCATCTTTCCTTTGCGTTGATAAAACACCTGCAGCATCAAACACCTGCAGGGCATATGTGTGCGTCTTAAGCAAGAGAGCTGAGCACAATTATGCACATGGTTCAACAGCGATAACTCATCCTTGAAAAGCATAACCCCAAGCATTGTCGTCATTAGGGACCGGAGCTGCACATTAAACTTACAAATTACCAGCGACAAGAACCCAAATGTTGCATGTGACCTCTGAGCGTACCTTTCCTAATATCTTCTTCCAGTACTGCCTCCAAAGAATGACGGCGATCACAGCCAGCAGCAGCAAGATGATGCCAACCAGGCAGCCGATTAAAATAGCCGTATTACTGCTGTCGTCTTTGGCCACAGGAAGTCCCGCCCTTGAAGTGACAGCAGCAAATTCAGGCCCTGGAGAATGCAAACAGAGGATGAGACATTAGGTACGCATGTCTATGCATGCATGATTACCTCAAATCTGCTGCTATTTGAGACCCTGATGTGTTTGTATCACTATGCAGTGCTGCGCCACGACGTGTGGGTTGTGTACAGACACACGCTGCGATGCACTGTTGAATCTGACTGGCTGGTTCAGCAGACACGTACTCGCCGAGGTCACGCACCAACATAGTTTAATTGAGCTTACCGACTATCAGATGGGAATAGTCTGCGTGAGTGCACATTTAGTATGCTCAGAAAGACTAGAGAGCTTCCACCAGCCCACTGATTTGAACACAGTGTGTAAGCACTTCTCTGTGTTTAAAATCATTCAGACATATATACTTTCTACCTGTGAAGGACAAATCTAACGTGTTATTTGAGTTTTCAAGCACTTTGATGTGAAACTTGCTCATCTATAAACTCAGGAAACTCATTTTGTCAGTTTAGAAGGTCCAACCAATAACACATGCACACCAAACAAGGTGGATTTATGTGCAGCTCAGCACATAAATCCATTATTAATAAACATGAGAACCCACACCAATATAGAATAACTAATGATTGTTTACAGGCAACACTTTCAGAACACAACAAATAAACCTAAACAAAGCCGTCCAACAACACACAAGCTTCAAACATGCCACCGAAAACCATTTCCATTTCTCTAAAAGGGCTCCTATTGTTTAGCAGTTTCACCAAGAGTCAGTTCCAGAAAAGAAAAAAAAAAACGCATGCAAGTTTGTGAGACCACAGGAAGCCAAGTTGTTATTCTACATAAATAAAATTTACTATAGCTCTGTTAGTGTTTTTTCCTCAAGCTGTATATCTTCGAACCCAGGAGACGAAGCCCAGTGCCAAAGCCTGTCCCTGTAATCTCTCCTCCGTTCTACTTCATACTCTCCACTGAGCAGTGGGACACTTTTAAGACGCTGGCGGATCGCCAGAGCAGATGGAGCGAGCTCCCCAACCCTTCTCGCTTCATCTAACTCCTCTTGTTTTGGTCTCTCACCTGACAGCGTCCAGTTACCAGTGGTGTCCATCATGAAGCTGGTGCTGAGGGGTTCTGGAGGAGCGGGGGATGAACAAAGGAGGAATGGTTGAGAAAGGAGATGATGAAGGGAGTGATGAAAAGAGAAAATCATGGCCAGCAGGAGTGAAGAGTTTTGTGGTTTTCTTGTCAATCGTCATGAACATTTCCAGAAGTTCACGCCATCATTATATATTGCGACTTATAAAGTAAAAGTTTCCACCTGCAATTTCTAGCCAGATTCTTCCTGCCTTCAAATGAAATGTGTATGACATGAATCTGGCACTGACTCAGGCTGAGAGCTTGAATAAGGACAGCTAGTTAATCACAAGCCTCCTTTGGCACTGCCTGCCTTTGGTATTTGCTTAGGAGGGGACAAATTCACACCGTCAACGTGCTGACAGTCTGCACAACTGGATAGAAGGAGATGGGCATCGAGACGAGAGATGATGACAGAGAGATCAGCGGACTCAAAAAGGCTTGAGGAGGAAGTGAAAGGGGTGAAAAGAGGGAGGGGATATTGCACTGGGAGCGAGGCAGACGAGGACACGGAGCAGGGGACGATCAGCAGGACTCACCTGAGGGTCTGGTGGTGTCGTTTGTGGGGCTGCGTGTCGATGTGGGAGCGGAGGAAGTGAGGTTAACAAGAGGAGGAGAGTAACTGGAGTCAGGTGGAGGATTGGGCGGAAATGAGTGGGAGACCGTGCCATCCTTCCCAAATGGCTCTGAATAAATGAAAAAAGAGAAAGGGAGGGAAAGGTGTTTAAATCAAAATGAATAAAAAATATCAGATATCAAACCTGGAAGGTGTTTGGGTCGACTGACTCTGCTGCATTCACACCCACCCACACTTACTGCGAGGGGTTCAAATTAGCAAATTGCTATGTCAGTGTGAAAACAGCTTAAGAGGCCTGACAACACTTATATTCAGACGTCGGACAGAAATATCCACGTTCTTATGAACTTCTAGATCATTTATGACATCTGAAAGATTAAAACACTTCTAGAGATCAGAGAAATAAAGCTTAGCATCCATACATATATACACTACTCCTTACATTGGGCTCCACGACAAACAGTCTGACCATTTGATGACAAAAAAGATTCCCCAGAATATCACACTTATAACTGAATCTTCTCGGTACCATGAAAAGCAAAAAGTAATATTGAAGAACTTTCAGATAACGGATTTTAAAGTCAGCTTGTAAACAGGGTCAGACTCCTTCGCTCATTGCACAATTTTTAAAATTCTACATTCATAAAATCTGAATAAAATCAGAGTCATCTAGCGTCTGCTGTTTTCTGTGTGTGTATGACTAAATGATAACACAGGAGCAGAGTTCAGAGCTGGAGGGAGTTCAGTTTCTGAAAGCTGCAGACTGCTGCGAGCATGCAGGGATCGTGTTTGTTGATTCAGGCTGAATGACCAAATGTTGACATGGCCCCCTTGATGTGAGAGATGGGTTATGGACATATATGACTGGAGGGTGTGGGGGAATATCTCACTGGAAAACGACTATGTGCCTGTCTGGATTATGGTCTTATTTCATAATCTGAGCCTGTGGAATATTGTACAAATTCAGTTTGTCACCCGAACCAGAATCGATGCAGTTGGTGCTAAAAAATCGACCATGTTTGACGAGCAGATGTGAACAGACTCGATGTACTTAAAAGACATATTGAACGGTTTCATGATTTTGGGGTTTTTGTGGTATAAACTTTATCTCAGTACTAGTATCGAGTACTCAAAGCAAGCCAGAGTTCGAGCAATCACGGGCCATTTATCACCTGTCTGGCAGGAGTCCAGATGTGTCAGACCACAGCTGGATCAAGTCATCACAGCCCCCTGAATTCGGTCTGATTACGAGACATTTCGCTGATTCCTATCACAACTGACAGTGTTTTTGACCAGAGAGGACACTTTAATTAGTCACAGTGATCTCAGCAGGAGCATTGGAGTCCTCTATCTTCCCTGCAATCAGAGAGGCATAAATCTCAGCTCTCATACCTTTCGGCTGCACGGGTCGGTTTCAGCACATGCGAGGAAGGAGGTGATGACAACAGATGAAGCAAAGAACAAACTATTTACCAGACTAAATAAGTTCCACAATGAACTGAAGGTACATGGGTTTCAAGAGGTGTTGCTCTCAGCTCAGCCTCTCAATATGATGGGAAAAGACAGATATCTGATCTTAAAGCAGTTTGAAATATCTAAAAATCTATTGACACGTTTCCTCATTTTTTATTTTTGCTGAATTTGATTTGTTTTTCCATTTCACTCAACAAGATAATAGTTGGTTGGTGGTTCAGTTAATCAGAGGCTGAATAGGCAGCAACAGAACAGAACTTGCAGACAGTACATCACAAATGAATCCCCAACCAGTGTTTAAAAGGACTGCATGGTAGTTAAGTCCTCACAGCGAGAATGTCCTTGGTCTGATTCCAGGCTTTCAGGCCTTTCTTTCTGGAGTTGGCAGATCCTCCCTGTGTGTTTGTGGGCTTTCTACAGGTAATCTGATTTTCTTCCGCAGACCAAAAACATGCATTTAAGACCAATTGTTGTTTGCCCTGTGACTCACTAGTGACCTGTCCAGCATGTGTCTTCACCTCACCTATATTCAGCTGCGATGACCTTAAACCCGTTGCGACCATGAGTTGGAAAAACTGGTTTTGAAGTTAGACGGATGGCCAGTTTGTGTATGGATAGTTTGTCTTTATTGTCAATAATCTGGATTGAAATAACAAACATAATTTTTTAAGAATAGAGTCTTCCAAAAATAGCTTTCTCCTTGAAACCCTCCAGGTACTTGCTAAAATGTGACTGTCAAAACTTTACTTGAGCAATAAATCTTGCTGACTGGGCATTACAGTACAGCAGTTTTTGACAGGGTATACATTTTCGTCTCATCTACCACATCTAGTTTTAGAGGTTGTTTGGGCAAAGCCAAAGGATTGCTGGACTAGTACAGAACAGAACATATAGTTGGTCGGACAAGTGTGATGTAAAAGTAAACGCCTTCATATTGTCGACACCACCTGTCCGGCAGACGTCTCGCAAATGAAAAAAAATTAAAAACCCAAAAACTGACCACTTCAAATCTGTTTCCTACCAGAGAGGAAGGATATTTCGCTGATGAGCAGCCAGCGGTCTGCGAAGTAGAATTTGCAGCGGAGGATCTGAGCCGGCCTGCCGCCAAGTGGGAGAGTGATGGGCCGGGAGGAGGGGTCCTTTAGATCCTCGAGGGGCACAGGCAGGGTGAGGGCAGGAGAGGACCAGGGCTGGAGGATGCCAGGCTTAAAGAGACACTCCACTTTGCTGAAGACGCGCACACCCTGTGTGTGGCGGTTGTTACTGTGTACCTAAGGAGAGGAGATAGACACAGAGTAAATATAGAGGACAGATAAGAAAAGAAATAAGTGCAATCAATTAGAAAACCCTTCAACTTTTGGCACGTGTGAATTAGCTCAACACTGGCGCTGATACCTGGAAGGCCTTCCTCGTTTATTATTAGTTTGGAACTAGAGAGCGAGATTAAATCAAGACAGAAAATGAATGACAAATTCTCTTCTTGTTCAGCCATAATTACTTTTGCGCAACTTGGAGGTGAACAGTGCTGCAAATTGACAATAATAGAACACAGGACGGGAGAGAAAGGGTTGAGGAAAAGACAGAAGATGGATAGAAGAGAGCAGAGAGCAGAGAATATATCTTTCCTGTTTTTACAAGCAGGTAAAGGCCAAAGAGAGAAAAATCCATAAAGGCTGATCTAATATATGAGGCGTCATTGTGGTTTGAAGGAGAAAGAGAGGCTTCAGGAGAGGAGAGAGCGATGACAGGGAAGATGAAGGCAAGTTAAATGAGCGAGTGAGAGGTCAGAACTATAGATCTGAGGGATAGAAAATGAAGGACGAGATGGTGGAAGGGTTTTTTTTTTGTTTTTTTTTCTTTCCTCAGAGAGAGGAGTTGGTGCAGAGGTTGTTCTGACAGGTTAGATATTAATCTCACATGCTGCAGCTCCAGCAGCTCTAAACTAATCCACATGTAAATAATACACAGGAGATGCAAGACAAACAGCTGCACCAGATGCTCAGCTCACGTGGCAGAAGGCTTGGATTTTCAGAGATACAAATGGAGGCATATGCCCGCCACTCTGGTCTACACATCTGCTGAATCATTAGAGGGTAAAAATGTATCTATTTCTGTGTTTTCAGAATAAAATGTATAGCTAACAAGGGCTGATCCACTGGCGATATATGGCATTAGTTAAGTGTGGGAGTTGGAGGCTTTTATGGTGAAATGAAAGTCATTAGTAAGCTTTCACATCATTCTTGTTTCAAGCACACCAGATTTTACTTCCTAAGTTCCCTCAATACTTTGCTTCATTGCATCACCTAAACCCTTGTCGGGAAATGCTGGCGGACTATCCAGCAGAGCAAATACAGGAAATGAACCAAAGAGTAAGAGAACGCGTGGTAAATTTCGAGGAGAAAACAAACTTGAAGCAGACAGCGTGAGCCTGAGAAAGTTAATTCCTGGTCAGCATTTGTTTGTGGCAAGAGTAGCTGCTGTGACTTCATGACCTTGTCACAGCAGTTTGGTTTTTTTCAGCATTAAAATACCCAATCGAACCCAGCCCCCATACTATCAACTTTTTGAATTTTATTTTATCTCAAACATTTTTCCCAATATCAGCTTATCAACCCACTGAAATACTTTTTAAGGGTAAGTCAAGTGTGAATTTTCACCCAAGACATTTAGTAAAATAACGTAAAACAAAGTAAAACATATTATCATTACATGAAATGTATTTGTAAAAAAAAATGACAATGGAAAAATAGACCAATATGACATTTAAAAGATTTATAGCTTAAAAAAGTTCTCACATGGGATAGATTTCTCAGCTTATAAAATTTTTAGGATACTTAGCAAATTATTCAGTACTGCTATTCTACAGACTAATGTGAAACAAAGGTTGCTAAAGATTCCCCCACGGTGTCTTTATCCCTGTGATTAAATACAAGATCACAGTTTTTAAAAACTTTCAGAGGGAAAGGCATTAATTCTCTGAATTAACTTGGAGTAAGTAAAAAATGTCTGTTTTGTTGGCATATGGGAAATTTAAAACAGAAGTGTTATGTATTATTATAATTTACACATCTTTTTCAAGTAAGATAGGTAAGGTAAAATTGTCATTAACTGAGCAGTTTTGGGGGAATGGCATGAAATCAGGAAATTCATCATAACTTGCTTGATAAAGAATTAACTTTAAGATTCTGTTGAAAAAACAAAAAGAAACCTGCATCAAAAAAAGTCCCCCCCCCCATCTGCTTTCATCACAAATTGTAGTGTTACTATCTGGAGGAGTACAAATTGAGGTATGTGAGGCATGTTGTTGGTAATAGCAGGGGTCTATTAAGTCAGCAGAGCCATGGAAATCCACTACTCCTTCAGGGAATAAAGTCGACGGTTAAAAGCTTAATTTGAGAACATAACACACCATTATGCATTGCCTTTCTCATGTTTCATCATAAATCTAGCCTACATTACCAATTCCCTGTGATCTTTTTTGTTGAGCTTCACATTAAGATACAATGACTTTGGACAAAAAGTCCCAGAGGACACAACCAGAGATTAGAAAAGCCCAGCACTGCACATCCTCACTCTGTGAGAAGAAGGGGGGATTCCATGTTATGACTGACAAAAGGTTAAAGAGCAGATTTCCCTTGGGGATGGCAGTTGGGCCCAGGTTAAAGGAACTGTGACCTGCAGAGACGAGTCTGACCAGAATTAGCTTCAGGTTCCCACTTTTTATTTAGTTGACCTATGTGTCCGACACATCCGCTCGTCCAGGCCGGCATAATGGCGTATGTCAGCTGAGGTTAGTGTGGGAAAACCACCAGGGAAAAGGCAGGAAAAACAGGATAAGCTTAGGAAAACACTTGGAATACCACAGGGGGAGGCGTTAAAAGGTAGCTGAGGTATGTGCTAATAACGTTGACCAAAAAACAGGGAAAACATCTAGAAAAGTTGAGCATTCATTAAGATAATATAAAAAACATTTTATTATTAACCTATACCTTTAAAAATTAAAAACTTTCAGTATGTATACAGCGGAGCTCACCCAAACCGACATTCTTACCCAGCTCCAACGTGACACAGACATAACTCAAACAGAGTTGTTTCATATTATTATCTGT
>OMNM01002207.1:0-12159 GCA_900302745.1 Parablennius parvicornis | reverse complement strand
CAGGTCCATGTTAATGCATTATTCAAAACATCTTATAAACATTTCTAAATGCATACTGTTTTTATTGGTATTCCACTGTGCATGCACATGCATAGCCCACAGAAAAAGGCTCCCTTTTTATTTATAAAAGACAGTAAAAAACTCCACCATCTTTCAACATTTAGAAATAGAGGTAATACTGTCGACAGTAGGAGTCTTTAACATTTTTTTTTCATATTGTAAACCTTAAGGTCGTATGGGGCTGATACATTGAACACTGAGTCTATCCTCCTGGACTTTATCTGACTCACATAACTTTATTTTATGGAAACAAAACATCGCTTGACCTATGAAAAATTATAATAATATCAAACTATTTGTGAGGATTTTTAGAATGAAACTAAACATACTGTTCCGACTTGGAGGGTGGAATCACTCCCCTGTTGCTCTCGCTAAAGTTACTCCCTCCTTTTCCCATATTAAACAAGTTTTTTTTTTTTTTCTCTTTTACCCAAAGGATCCAGGAATAGATGTCGGCATGTGCTGAAC
This sequence comes from Parablennius parvicornis, assembly GCA_900302745.1. Classification (NCBI taxonomy): domain Eukaryota; kingdom Metazoa; phylum Chordata; class Actinopteri; order Blenniiformes; family Blenniidae; genus Parablennius; species Parablennius parvicornis. The sequence continues at coordinate 11,631 of OMNM01002207.1, read as the reverse complement.
AGATTGCAAACCCCTTCAGGCAAATGTGTGATTTGTGATTATGGGTTATACAAATAAAACTGACTTAGCTTGACTACTTTCTTCAAATATACAGTTCCCAACACATGCCTGCACTGTCGTACTTGCATAAATATAATAGCATATCAGCTAGCTTAATAACATCTCCTGAGCCTATAAAGTAAAACAAGAGAGAGACAGAGCATATTATGGATATCTGCTAAATCTGCTCCTCGGTGTTGTCCTCAGATCTTTGTTATTTTCCCTCGGTGGTTAATGTTTTTATTTGTTATGAAGAAACGAAGCTCCCCTCTCTAAATGTATCATAAAGTGATCAAAGTAATGGATTAAAAGCACCCATGCCACCAAACTTTGCAGTAAAATCATATACAGTTTTCACACTATATCACAAGTAATGGCCCCGGAGCGAATATGATTTTTAAGCAGCTCAATCACAGAAAACAACAAAAAAAAATATGCGCACAGCCAAACGGAAAAGTGGCTGAGTCAGCAGACACTCCCATAGCGCAAACAAAAGTGTGCCGCACCCTCACATTTTGGACTTCTTTGCCCCAGTAGTGAGGAGTCAGGACCCCAAAGGAGTTCAAGAGGCACATTCAAACCAAATTGTCACAGAGAACTTTTTTGTTGTCTTTCTCCATATTTGCACAGCAGTGGTCCCTCTGAAATGACATAAAAGAGTTTGGCAATATCCTCACAAAGACTTTTATGTGTCTTCTTTTCCAACTGATGTCCTTCTGAATAAATTGTAACACATGAAGGCTTAAAGAAGCTTAGGTTTTTCAGCTCATGCCACATTCATGTGCTTCTCAGATTGTCCCAGCTTGTGAAGTCATTCTTCACTTGGTTTCAATCATGTGGTTCACACATTTAATACTACCATCAATACTACCACTGTGCCATGCTTACAGACTGGCAGCACTATAGTCCCCCACTTATATTTGTTAGTTGAATATGCATTGAGAATAATCTACGAGCCATATTTTCACATTAATTTGCACTAGTTTTTATGTTGATATTTACGATCCCTCCTCATTGTGTGCCTCTTCGCACATTTCGCAGACAATTTAAAGAGCAAATCGCTTCACTGTAATTTGCTCTAATATGCTATAGGCTTTATTATCAATCAGCTCCTTCTCTTTTTGTGCTCTTCTGCTTATCTTTTTCAGACTATTTATCTCTCTCTGTAAAGACGGGTTTTGTTTGGATTATGTTAGTGTAGAAGCTTTCCATCTGAAAAAAGTTGGCCCAACTGTTAACATGGGTTTTCAAGCACATGCATCATTTATGTCATCAACTGTGTAGGATGAGGGCAAAGTTACACAGTCTGATGGAGAGAGTATAATGGTCATCAGCAGAGGATTTGCACATACTGAATACTTGCTGTGCAAAATATATTTTAAGAGTAAAGCCTGAAAAAGTTTGTGGAATATAAATATCCCTGTAGTCAGAAAAGCAAATGCATATCCACCGCTGCGACTATAGCGGCTGACTCGGCCACTCTGTGAGGTCCAGCTTTTAGCTTTCGAATCCAGCATGGACACCACCCTGTTCTTCACTCCTCCCAACTCTTTCACACTGTTCACAATGCTTCCTCACAGCTGTGAGTGCAGGTGAAACAGAGGTCTCGGTTCCTGGTTAGACCTGCTGGACAAGCTGCTATAACCTCCTCTTGGATGCTCCTTTCAGTGTGAGTGGGCACTCGTCCAATATAAACAGAAACTCCAGGCACGTACGTATCCAGTGTGTTTGTGGGTACTTTTAACAGGCTGTAGTGTCAAAGTTACACGGGTATTTACAAATAAACACACTGGATGAGACTCCTTGAAAGAAATAGAAGAAGAAGAAGAAGAAGAAGAAGAAGAAGAAGAAAAAGAAAAAGGTTTTTCTTTACAAAATGTTCAAACTGAGAAGTCTGGCTGCAACAGGTTCATTACACCTCTGTTCACGGCGTGACCTTTCGTTTGATCCTGGAACCCTATAGGAAGTTCTAGCCTTTAGACGGGGAGCTTCTGTTGTCATGAGGTTTTGTTTGAAGATTGTTGCGCACTTTGAAATCTTAACAATCTTTTGAATTGGACATATTTATGTGGATTTTATGGCTGTACAATTTACTATTTCTACACATTTTTCCAATATCATGTTCCAAATCTTTGCAGTTATTGTTTTGATGCTACTAAGGAGCTAATTTTACAAAATCCTGTGTGTGTTGAGATGGTAATACTGGAGGATGTCTATGGGTGTAAAGCTTTATTTATTTGCTTTCCAGTGGTTATAAACTCTCGTATTTATAGTTCAAAGAAGTACAAATCCTGTCAGTTGATTCACGACAGGAATATCCACGTTAACATAGACATTTTTTGCATTCCTCAAACCCCTATGACATATTATGTTCTTTATCCCCTTTTGACATTGCAACACATACATTATAATTGTGATGAATTGACTTGCAGACATTCTTTGGAAAAGCTCTCCACCAGAAGGGTGAGTGGTGATAAACTGTTCACATACAGAGTCACGTGGTCTGAATGAAGTTTTAGAGTTACATCAAAGGCATTGGGGATTTTTTAGTTTGTTTGTTTCTTGGAGTAAATCCCTCTGTAATTTTGGGGAACAGAATTGTAATTTCTGGGTTTGATATTTGCCAAACAAGGAATGAGTCTGAGTCCACAGTGAGAATATTCTATACAGACTCGGACATGAATGCAAGGACATCTTTTGATGTCAGTCCAGTTGGTGCGATATATCTTTATTTCATAAAGTATATCTACTGATCGCCGTACTGTAAGTTGCACTCCAGCTGCAGTTGATATGGATTCCGTGTGAGACCTTGAATGAGGTTTAGCTTTGAACCCAGTAATTATCTCCTTAGCCCTCTGCATCAACACTAATCCACAGAGAGTACAGCAAGAAACGCTTACCAGACAAGCCTCATTAAATATTTACTGTGTTTGGCCACCATCAACAACTCACACAACAAACACCCTCAGATCGTTTGTCTTTCGCCACCCATTCATGCCACCGGCTGCCGTTTCTGTCGCTGAGGGCATCACTGAGACGCTGAGGTGGACTCTTTTTTTTTCCCCCCCCGTCTTTGTTATTGGCTGATAATCACAGATTGTGGGCTGATCTGTGATGCGTGACAATGTTAAATATTAATGTCTGGAGATGATTACTGCGCGAGATGGAGAGAGACAGGAAGTGCAGGATGGAGGTGACACCCTCATTCATCATGGGGCCCTAACAGAATCTAAATCCTCCCTGTGTTTTTAACCTTGGTACCCCGGGGAAGAGAGGCAGAGAGGAGGAGACCAAACCCAGTGTGGATGGGGGAGAAGCACAATGAGATGAAAGAGCGATACAAAAAGGAAAGGGAGAAAGAGATCTGACATAAAGCGGGCAATGAAAGCTGTGTGTGTGAAAAACGGGATGAAAGAAACATAAAGATAGATAGATGGATGCAAAGTGAGACCACGGGATGAAAATGGAAGGGAGATGGTGAAAAATAGCCCCTCATACTGTATAATGTATATAGCTCGCCTTCTCAGCTGACCTGTCAGCCTATCCCGTTTGACAGGCTGACGGATGTGCCGAAAGGAACTCTTATCTTATTTTGTCAAGGTCTGGCAGTCACTCAAGTCCTATTCAGCATAAATAAACAAGTGGTGAGGAAAATGGCAGCCGTCTCACCTCCACTTCCGCGGTGTCATTTATTCTAGATGTATCACTCCTTCCACGTCTTTATACATATATTTCAATTTTAGCTGCACACCAAAGAGGGCTGGACTGCCCATTACCCTCCTATTATAGTCCTAAATCATATCGTGAAATATGAAGGGGAAGGAGCCGAATATTTTTCAGGCCATCGTCCAAATTAGCTGTAGGAAGTCTCAGAAGAAATATATATTCATACATATATATTCATACTTATAGCACCCTCGAAAAAGTCTCACATAATGTTGGAACTTCAGAGCTGTGTTTCTCTTTTTTTACTGCCCGATTCCCAAAGCCTGGTGCAGATGGGAAGCATATCTTCTATTAATACCGCCCTCCACTCCCTCCTCCTTCTTCATTTTTACCTCTTCCTCTGTCTTTTATTCAAGTCCCCAGTGTGACTCCTTCTTCTTCTCTCTCCCTCCTCCCCTCTGTCCTTTCACCTTGGTGATAAATTAAACCTGATCAATGACCTTTTCTGCTTGGCTTGTTTACCTCTTGCCATGTTCAGCAAGCGGCCTAATGGGACTGTGTCCTCGGTGCATGCAGGCAGAATGGCAGGCTGCTGGGACTGGGCAAACACGGCTGGTTGGCTGGATGTTTAGGAGATATTTTGGATGATGTGTGGAACTGGATCCGGTGGTGTACAGTACAGAGAGCCAGCCAGGACTGGAAGCTTTCAAGGATGAGCGGCGTTGAAAGCTTTGAAAGGGCTGTTTATTTCCTCATAAAATAAGCTCTTTAATTTGAGTCAGTGCTGAGAATTTCAATAGCCATTGTTCTGCGTTTCATTATGCTTGGGAAATACACCACGTATTTTTCTGCCTGAGCTTGTCATACTAATTAGTGCTTTAATGATTTATGATCTCCTTTTCCTACTCTGTCAGATTCACATTCACCTGTTTGGAGAAATGAAATATTCCCTTTCTCCGTGCCCGTAGGAGTACCAGTCGTGCAACACTTTGCCATGTCCTGACCTCAAGAAGACCACGCCCTGGACTCCCTGGACGCCCGTCAACATCTCTGACAACGGCGGCCACTACGAGCAGCGTTTCCGCTACACTTGCAAAGCCCGCATCCCCGACCCCAGCCTGCTGGAGGTGGGCAGACAGAGGATTGAGATGCGCTACTGCTCCAGTGATGGATCCACTGGCTGCTCCACTGACGGTGAGTGCTGAGTGCAGGAGACAGATGGTCTCTTTCCAGCTATATCAGCTCTGGATGTTCCTGTTATCGCACTCCAACTGGCTTTCTGCATCTCTGCTGGCTAGTTATTGTCCTCCTTGCCTCAAGCCTCTCTCTCTCTCTCTCTCTCTCTCTCTCTCTCTGGCTGTTGTTCATTAGTCTGTCTTCCTAGTTGTCTGAAAGTTTCCAATCTCTGTCCTGCAAAAGTTAAAGGGAGCTCTATCTCACTCTATTCTTGTGTCTTTGCTATCAACTTACTTCACGTTATCAACGGATCAAAGCGTCAGGCGTGGTAATGAACTTCCAATCCGCAAAGCCGATCAGCAGTTTGCTGCTGATTTTAACGTCCCCATGCTATCTCTCATCCTTACGCACACAAACACACAAGTAAACACAGACGGTTTCATGCACAAATTACAGCTCTTTATCCATCATTTCAGCTATTCCCCTTTTCCACAGTCAGTGCACCACACAGTCTCAGTCAGCCACACCCCGGGTGAATTAAATGCTGTAAATGTTGGTACAAACAGGCTGCTAATTGACAAGTTGTTTATGTTGTCAAGTGGAAGTATCCATATTAGAGAGGAGACAGGCAGGATGGCACCACACCACAGCAAAGAGGGTTCAGATACAGATGCAGCAGTTAAAAGTTTGTTTATAGTTTTGCTCTCTGCCTCAGAGGCAAAAGCTGTTTTTCTTTTCCTTTTTTTCTTGTTTCTTTTAAAAGGCTTTAGAGTTAGCGCCTGGATAAGCTGCGGTGGCCTCACATTACTTTGAGTTCATCTGTGTCTCTGGGTGGTCCTTCACTGCACCACTCATATGCCACATGCTGCGGAAATCACAGAGGTTTGTTCTAATGTACACGACCAGCGGGGTTCTCGTTTTCATTTCTAAATATTAAAATGTGTATTTTCTTCAGTACTGCCACTGGTACAAGTTCTCTTCACACTTTGAAGCCCATTCTTAAATGTCCCTGAAGGGTTTTGTATGAGCAGTGACAAGCACAGAGGGAAAAAAAAAAAAAAAAAAACAACTTGACTGCTGACTCTCCAGATTTAAAAGGAGTGACAGAAACACATCTAAGACATTAGGGAACAAAGCCTTGAACTTTAATAGGTCTGTCTTGTTTCTGATTAGTGGGAGGACGTAACAGAAACAACGTGTTACATTAGAGGTTGTCACCTGACATCAGATTAGCCTCAGCGTTAATTACACCAATCGAAAAGCAAACAGTAGTCACTTTCAGCTACAAGAATACAGGCTCCAGCAGGAAGATGGTAATATACTGTATGAGCAGGATGATAGAAACTTTAAATCCCTTTGATAAATATGTGATTGTTTTTTTTTGTTTGTTTGTTTTTTTAAAATAATAACAGATCTACTCATAGGAAAAGTCAGAAATGTTGTCATCCGTTTGTTAAAGTGAAGGTAGTGTTGCAGGTCAAATTTATACGCCTATTATGAAGGAAAGCATTAAAATAGCATGTTGTTAATAGTAAGTGACTTCATCATATACACAGTGTAACTCACAATTTTTTAATTTTAGCTTTTCTACTGAAGGCAGCAATTTCTGCTCTGCATTGCAACTACAACCTTGGTAGATAAAGGTTGTTTTTTTTTCATATGATACTAAAGATTGTTTTTTTCTGCAGATATTCAGAGAAACAAACGTGGTCTTGAAAATTAACCTAGTTTTGCGCCAAGAGAACCTTTGCTCATTTTATTGATCCCTCAGCTTTGAGTTAGATTGTTTTTGTTTTGATTAATTAACACTTTTTGTAAAAACAAAAATGCACACACAAGCAAATATCATAAAAGGGAATTTAAAAAAACTCCGAGCTTAAATATAAAGCTTTACACTTTTCCGAGTTAAGGAAAAAAATGTTATCGCATCATGAATACAAGATGAAATTAAGCACGACAAATATAATTTATTAAAATGTTCCTTGAGTGTGAGTTTCATGAGTTTCACTCAGCTTAATTTGACTTTGATTTTAAAGACATTTCTTTGACAACATTGGATCTGGTCTACAAGTGAAATAGCTGTAGACTTTATATAAAGTATATAAAGTAACAAAAGTGACCTAACAAACACAAAAAGGTCAAATAAAGAAAGGAAGTATGAAATCATCACAATTATATCTCCATCTCACTAAGATTCATAGATAATCAATGTAAGACACCATAAACTACAGTTCTTTTTTTACTGTTTGGTGTGTGTGCGTTGAATTTTTGAAGATTTCATGTTTTCACTTTTTGCTAAATTGCTTGAGCACCGTTTAGAGCAGACCTGGGCGTCATAAGTCTCGGGGGCCATATGTGGACCTGTAACTGTGTTTGACCGGCCCCAGGGGTGTCCCTGGGATATCCTGAATATGATGAAGATTACTGGTATTATTGGCTTTATTACATCCAAAATAGTGTTTTTTCACACTATTTTTCATATAGCTCTTTCAGAAAATTAGTTGCCCGCCCTGCTAGACTAGTGTCTTCACTTCTACTTGGGTACAGAATGTAAAAACTTCTGCTTCCTCTGCCATTGAAGTGAAAAGAAGTGGGGCCTCATCTGCTTCAGGTTCACAAGTATCAAAACGGGCGCACCTTGAAATCCTGCACACCTCCAAGCGGAGGCCGGTCTACGTTTGTGAAGCACTGAGGACTGAGTCTGGCAGACACATGCAAATAAACACGTTATTCATCATGCAAAATACTGGGAGGAGTTTATGCCATAGACTGATGTTGAATCCACAATGTGATGTACAACATCTGTAATTGTCAAAGCTTGGCTGCATCCAATTTTTACATTTGAAAAGGAGGTGCAAATGGACTCAGACTTTAGCAGAGATGTTGCTGTTAATGTGATAATGTGCATTACCTCAGCTGGCCAGCCATGACTTCTATTTACAGAGTTAATAATGAGACCTTTCGGCTTTGTGCCCTTTCTTAGGAACTGCAATCTTTTTTCTTTGTTGCTCTTCTTTTCCCCACAAATTTCACTTTCTGATTGATCATCTCCTAAATTGCTTTTTTATTTGATAGTTTCCTCCAACAACATGTCCATCTCCTTCGTATCACATTTCATTTTGTGCTTGTGGGATCTCGGCCCTCCATCCAATCAATCCATGCTGAACAAAAAACAAATAAACACAGAAACAATAAAAGTTTTAGGCAGTCATTATCTTGTAAACAGGATCTAATACATACTATCTAATACTTGTTCTTTAAATAGTTCTGACATTGTATTATTCTTAGTTGATCACCTGCAAAATGCAGGCAATCTGAAAGCACAATTTATTCACTTGAACATGCAATTTGACATGCTTCATACAGGATTTTTGTAAACCAGGCCCCTAGAGAGTTGTGCGTGGCTTCTCTGCCTTGCGCTGATTGTTCATCCCCAGACTCCAGGATGATTCACTCCTCAGAGGAGTTTTAAGTCATAGCTGTCAAAAAGTAGAGCCGACTCCAGCAATCCCCTTCTTCATTTCAGCCGTTATCAAACTTTCCTTCCATCTGCATAGCGCTAGAATATGTGTATTTGTGTATGTGTGTGTGTGTGTGTGTGTGTGAGAGAGAGAGTGTCTGCGTGCGTGTGTGTGTGTGTGTGTGGGTGTGTATGTGTATAGGGGTATTTGACTATCTGTGGAAACACACACCTGTTTGTGTCTGTATCAGAGACATTCATCCATGTCACAGATGCGTGAAGTGCCTGAGTCACAGGGGCAGCGGTCAACTTTTCCTCGCACAAGAGGCTATCAGAAGATGATTACCGTCACAGTGGTGGTGTGTATTTATGTTCACTGCCAAGGCAAAGCACATTATGATCCCTCTGAGATGATGAGCACCCAAAAGGAATGACGTGTCACTCAGGAAAGATTTACGATTTGCATCAGGCAGCTCGCAATAGATTGGAGCTCCGTGCACATTCTGGTCTTTACATACAAGAGTCGCTATGAGACAGATGACAGTGTCGAGAGTTAAGGTCAAGTCTTAACCTTTACGTCAGAAAGGTTGAAACAAAAATAAGACTCAATGATATTTTAGTCTTATGAATCTGTATGTTATTCACTAGTGGTATGTGATAGAATAGTTTAGTTTGCTCAATGGGATTCTGGATTTCGTTGAAAAATCCAGCTTTGAATTCCTTTCTTTAGCGTTTCCTGTTTTTGCTACAAAGGCTAAGCGCATAACTAGGGTTTGAGCCTGCCTTTCATATTTTAATCTCTGACAGTACTCATTACCGGATGTGACTACTGTAATGCATGACGTTGCTGCAGAAGAAGCCGCATAAAAATGTACTTTTGTGCATTTTTATATGTCTCTACAAAATCCAACAAGTCACAGAGGTAGGGTATTTGTGTCGCCAGTGTATGAAAAGGAAAAGAAGGAGAACAAAAGCAGGCTCCCTTCAAACAGATTAAATTCTACTGGAGTACTGCTTTCAAGTGAATTTATACTGTTCCGACACAACAGTCAACTCGTGTCCTTTTTGTTTGTTCATTTGAAGTTGATGCATGCAGTTTGAAAGACTTGTTTTCTCCTGCTCGCCGTCTCCCTGTCACACTGATGTCACCTCCCCGCTACTCAATAAAAAAGCCCACTCCCTGAGATCTCCCCCGTCTCCCCCTGCTCGGGCAGAATGTCACCGTGTTTGTAGATGTGGGCTTTGTAGCCATCGGATACATCTGACATTAGATGATATGGATTATACTTGAAGATGTGGCAAGGTGTTATTGACACACACCTGGAAGTCTCATCTGTGACGCGCTGATAAGGAGAATTAATACCCTGTCAATACCGATAACAAATTGATGGATGATGTACATTGGAAAAAAAAAAACATTCTTTTTTTTATCATATTTTCTCTTGAAACAAGATTGCTATCTTTCTTTATTACATCTTTATTATGAGCGATAAATTATAAATATATGATTTATCCAAGCATTTACAATGAGCTTCTATGTAACATACTGACTTGTTTCATATCAGTGATCATGGCCTAATGATAGCGATGAGTTAATTACTTTAGACTTAAAGACTTCTCTTGTCAGACACACCCAGTGATTAGTCTGCTAACTGTAACCATTTTCCTTCTCTCTTATCACATATAACATGCCTCAGTGAAATGCCAAACATGCAGTCATTTGCATGGTTTCCTGTGTAGATATGTAATTTTAAACACCCTTGAGGTGATTTATAAAACATGGGCTTTTCTTGTTCTGTCCACTGGGTGGGTACTCATACCTGCATGGGATGTCTTCATGTAACATTCAGATGTTGATGTGTTTTGAAAATTACAATGAGGTGGTTTACACGACTTGTACATTGGTGCAAGTGGTGCTTGCATATTCTTCATCTATTCCCTTCTTCACATGTGTTTCTCTTGAGATTGCAGCACAGAGCAGAAGTGTATTTCTTGTAATCTGATGCCTTTATCGCATTGGAATCGAATACACGGTCTGATTCATTGAGATTCTGTATAAAGTGGGCTACATTGCATGCTCTTGCATATAAATTACACTTTCAGTTTGAGTGCATTTTGCACATGATCAACTAAGAATACTGCCAGAAATGGCATCACACTCAAGCAGAAGTATTGAAAAAAACTGCTCCCCTTGCCGGGAGTTGTTCCCGTGTTCATTTGCTCGTGTTTGAAGCGTTACAGCAAGTAAGTCTGAATTTGGAGGAAAGCACAATATGGTGAATGATCTGTCACGAAGTCAATGCTGCGGGAAACAGAAAATCAACGGAGACATTCAGAAAAGATTACCAGACCTAAGGAGAGGCTGAAAAAAAAAAAAGTTGTAATGGTCCAGCTGAAGAAACACCTCTCTACACCATTAGAAGAGTCATAAACATGGCAAACATTTTAATATGTTATAAATCACATGGCATGTTGTACATTACTCTATTAGCATGATCTCCTCCAGCACTTTGCGCAATCTGAAACACAAGCTAGATATTCAACATTCATGAATTCGCCACTGTTAACACTATATTATTAAAGGACTGAAAGAGTCAGTTGAAATTAATTTCCAAAGCTACTGACTTTTTATTTGCACTAGCTCGTGAGCACTACCATTTAGAGGAGTATCTGTGAACTGCAATCGATCATTTGCAGAAACATGTATAACACTATAATAAACATGAGTCATCATCTCTTCAGTAGCAAAAGTACACTTTCTGATATTTATTCAAACTCTCCATGCAAAAATGAACTTTTCCAGGAGCTATTCTGGCTCTTCAAGCAAACAACCTAAAATATTTAATCCAAATAAGGCCATGAACAGGGAAGGTTTTGCTTTGAATCTGCTTTTAATGATATGTGCTGCTCTTTAAGGCATGTGGCCTCCAGTTCTTACAGACATCACTTTCAATAGGTGTTTTTTTTTTTTTTCCTGTGTGGTCAAGTCTCCCCTCTCTGGTCTGTTTTGGCGTGTTGCCGAGTCTTTTTAATCTATCTTGCATGAAATTCAGTAATGGATACACAAAGGGATGTTGTTTTCTTTGAGTGAGTGACCCATCTATCATGATAATAGATGATGTTTGCCAGGCATGAAATGATCCAAACTTAATTAAAACGTTTGTTAGGAATGAATAATTAGTTATGAATAAAAAGACTAAATAAACATAATTGTGCTAATAATGTTGAGGGTGAAAGAAAAAAAGTAGAAAAATAACTATTCAGATATGCATGTCTTAACTCTTCATCAG
>OMNM01002204.1:0-11383 GCA_900302745.1 Parablennius parvicornis | reverse complement strand
ACAAAGATGTCACTTCCTACACACGTTAAAACCCAAATGTGAGCGGCGCGGTCGGATCGAGCGGCCGCTTCAGACATCGCAACTTCCCGCAGACTCTCCCGCACTGTTGGTGTGTTTTCGTTCACAAACGATCCCGTCCGGCAGAGAGCGAACAGGCCCCGTGGCCTGGACCAACCATCCAGGGCAGATCCTGGCACACCAAGCCTGGGAAGAACACACCGAGCATATTGTTCACATTACCCCCGTCCTACCTCCTCTCCTGCGCCGCTACGCTCCGCTCCACCCGCCGGCGGCTCCGCAGGCGGATAGCTGCTAAGCTGGATGTTCTCGAACTCGTACTTTTAGGTTAAATTAAGGTTTTATTATTTTTTTTTTTTTTAGATCCCAGCACTCAGCGGGAATCTCCAGGGTAGCAATCTGTCCACCAACACGGCACAACAGCTTTATAGTGGCGCGCGTGCGCCCGGGGTCCTAAACCCCGCCGAACTCCAGACGGGTGCGTTTGATTTAACCACCGGGTCGCCTCTTCAACTCCAACCACGTCAACACCAAAACTCAACAAATGATATTAATGAGCATCACTAAAACACAATCAGGCTGAAACTCGATAGTCTGTGGCCTTTAATGCAACTTCGTCATGATTTAAAAAATCAAAATAACAAAAACAAGCAGGGTACAACATAAACGAGTTGACAGCATTTATCAAACAATGGAAGAGGATCAGGCCCCAAAATATTTTATTTATTTTTTTCATTTCAGAGACCAAACTGACTTCAACCTGATTTAGCAAAGTGTCATCTTATGTAGCCCTCGGTGCAGAAGCTGGGCCCTCCAGGACTTAGATGGCACACTATTTGATTAAAGCCTCTTTTCTGATATTTTTCACAAAATTGTTTTTTTTTTGGGGTGGCTAATCCTTTCAATAAAAATAACAAAACAATTAACAGTTTAGAGAACCTGTTTTCCTCCTTCAAAGACATTTTCAAATCTAAAAGAAAAAGGACTTCTGCAAGCCGACAGCCAGTCCTTGTATTGTAATGTTGAGTCACTAATGCTTCATGTTCAGTCTGATAGCAGACCAAAGGCTCAGATTATGGTAAATAAAACATATAGGAGTGCTGTTAATGCTTTTTTCTCCATAACTAGTAACCTTCCATTGTAACAAATAGATCAAATTCAAACACTGTCACACTTCACAGTATGAAGCCAACCTGGTCGAAACCGTGCCTGAGCGTCGGATCAAATCCATTCTTATATAAACAAATAGTTCATGCTTTATTTCCAATTTTGGCCAGTACTTGCAACTGAAATCTAAACATTTACTGATCTTGAAGGAACCAACACCTACAATCAGCAAAAACTGATTGTCAAACCAAAGACAGACTCACTGTTAAAGTGAGACCACCAACCCCAAATGCACACACACTCAAAAAAAAAAAAATACATAAAATGTGAGAATCAAATGATAGAGACATCTATTGATAAAAACAACATGTGCAACAAAAACTATGTTCAAGTACAAATTGTTTACAAAGTATGTCCCCTTGTGTTTTTAACTTCTTTTTATAAAAGGCAACAGTATAAAACCTTGTGATATCAGAAATATGATTTATCTCGAGCATGAACTTTACCACTGACAGGCCAGACAGAGTTCAGCCACATGCGTCCTGATACTGTTTAAGTAGGAAGTAAAACAGCGGAAATCACAAGGTGCAATCTGTGATTCACATTTCGAAAAAAGTCAATTTGAGTCACTGGAATCAGCTCATTTCTACCTTACAACACAGTTAAAGCAATGTCTTCAAACAAATACATACTTTTACAATTCCAACGATTGGATAAGTGACCAGGAAGATTTCTTGCAATTGGAAAAAAAAAAAAGATTCAGATCACAAACTGAATATAAGAAGGAAAATACAAATAAAACAAGTTGACCAGGTTACAAAGAGGAACCACAAGGCTTCCCTGTTGATGTTCTCAATTTTTTGTTAAATGACCATACAACAAAGTTGTGTAACTATAGTAATTAAAGAGTTCAAGCTCAGGAGGAAATGTGATCAAACTGTTTTCAGAGCTTTCTTTCAGTCGTTTTGTTCTTCAGCTGTACAAAATGAAAGTCACGTCAAGACATTTTTCTACAAATAGCAGTTACTTCAACTTGTCTCTATACAAAAACAATGAGTTGAGAATATAAAACAAACGTTACAAAACACGTTAAAAAAAATTAAAAAACAAATCACAGGAGGTGCCTAACATCGATAACCCAGCCATGTTACTCGTAAAATTCACAAACCAGCTTTGGCCTAACAACACATCAATAAAGACGTTTCACATAAACACATTTTTAACTGGACCAGAGTCCAGCAACAAAACCAAAATACACAAATACATCCTTCCTGAAAATAAAAACAGCACTTTGACATATTTTATATAAAAGACTTTCCCCTCAGGCATTCTTGTGCTCGTTCTGATTTCCACGTTGCAGAATTCATTCCACGCGGTAATGAAAAGCAACACTTTAAATTAAACATATTACTTTACAGCAGAGACTACATTCACAATGATTAAAAGCAACCGAATTACTGAATACATTCATAAAAGTATAAATATTCACGGCACTCTTCTCAACTAAAGAATGACAGTAAATGTCTGGACGACGAGAGGAGGGCGTCAGACATACAGCCTGCGGGTCAAAACCAGCCGCCACACGGTCACATTGGGCCAATCGGTGACCGTGCACAATGTAAAAAATTAAAGGTGCGTTTACACAGAAAGACGACAAGTCAGGAACGACACGAATCTCAATTCCTGGCCGCGGATCATGATTTTGACCTGAATGATGTGATTTGGGCCGAGTGGTCACACGCTGTCACGGACAGTTAGTATCTTTTATCATCCGTTACAGTTAATAGCATTAAACGCTGGCGGATCATCACGAGTCGTTATGCACAGTCACCAATAACGTTCCGCTGTGCCGTGCACCGCTGAGCATCGTCACTTTCTCTCACCAATCTGTCAGGAATGTGGCAAATCGGGAGGATTTCGTCTAAACAGAGGGGGATTTAGCTATGAGCGATGTGGGCAGTCGCCCAGGGAGCAATCTGTGAAGGAGAGCACGGTGCAGGAGAGGAAGAGGGAATCACCCTCTCAGACGCGTCTGGTGGAGGCCGGGTGCTCACCCAGGGTGTAAAAACAAGGCAGGTCCACCACTGGGTATATATGTGGCTCCACACACACCCAGTCATTCTACCATCAGCTGCTGATCAGCTCACACACTCCAGATCCACATCCAGAGAAATTCCAGAGTGGAGCAGAGAGGAGGAGCTATAGGGAGCGAATGCTGTCACGCTGTATAACGGATGAACGGGCAATGACACGCTCAGTTGCAAACTTCACATGTCGAGACGATTCTTATTATTCCTGGAGTTTCTGGCTACCAAAAAAATCTTCCAAGAACACGAGGAATGTCTGGCACCGATACGCCAATTTAAGAACCTTATTCAGATGCAGTACGTCACATAAAGAATGTCAGGAATGTGCCAGGAATGACGGGAACATGATATTCGTAGCTCATCGCTGACGTGTAAACGCACCTTAAAGACAAAACTTAAGAAAAAGAAGAAAGTCGAGTAAGTTCTGATTTTAACTTTTCACTACATTTTCCACACGAATACCTCATTACAATCGGCGTGGATGATGAATTTAATTTGTTTTGAAGGAAGGATTCTTAAAAAAAAAAGTATTCCTTATCAAACAAATGGTTTTCAATCATATTTTTTAAAAGACAAAAAGTGTCAATTATAGGGTAGAAAACTTCCATCCAGCAGTTGGTCCTTTATCAAGAAGCCTTTACAAGCCCATCTGCATGTCAGCAAAGTTGAAAAAGTTGTCTACATCGCGGGAGGATGTGTTTTTGTTATCAGAGACAAACACCTATAGAGAAAGGGGAAATAAGATCAATATTTATGACTTTTTTTCCACTGCTTTTCTATAGAAGATGAGCTCTCATGTATGAGAACGGTGCGAGTACCTTTGTCCCACAGAAGACCTCACTGGCAATGTTCCTGCAGGCTTCCACGACGCCGTCTCCATTCAGCTCCAGGGCGATGACGGGACCTTCAACAGAGAGAAGAGACATTTAAGAGCCTGCGGTTCAGGAACTTCCCCAGAAGAACTTAGATTCTAGATCAGTTTCAAGAGCTTAGTTAAATAAGATCCAACTGAATTCTTTAATATCCGATATGTCGAGTAAAAATACGTTGGAACAAATTACCTTTGGTAATCCACTCCACCAGATCATCAGCATTATTCTGAAACACTCTCTTCACATCTTCCGGGCGCATTGAAACCTCTTTCGTCTGGATCAGCACGAAACCTTTAGCGGTCGTCTGTGATATGGGAAACAAAATGTTAAAGATCCTTGTCGGGACACTTTTTTAAACGCCCCCGCTGAACACAGAAGAGACTAAACATGCTTGTTGTGTAAAGGCAGATTGACTGACATACATGTGAAGCCGGTTTCATGCTGAAGTGACAGGGAAATGCATTTTTCTGTGACAGCACAACTAAAATGTTCACGGAGCAACTAAACCTTCTCCACCACGTCAAGTCAATCATTCTTCCAAGTCCGTTACTGTTAAAATTAAGAAAAGCTGATGGAGGATCCTCTGTGGACACTCATGTCATTAACACAAGAGAAAGAGATGAAGATGGAATATTTTACATCTTTTAACAGAGCCACTAAAATATCAGTGTTTGATGAGATATGCTATTGTCATTCATTCCTCGGGGCTTCAGTGAAACCTTCAGACTGGACACTGCTTTGTGAATCTCTGAACATCTGAAATTTGAAAAGATTCTATCAATTGTTGCCTTCTTTATTTTCTAAGTCAGAACACGCGAGGGGACAGTTTACAGGCAGAACGCTATAAGAGAATGTTGAGAGCCTTGATTAAGATCTGATTCATCATAACCAGCCGTTACAGACTTCCTTCCTACTTTCTAAACAAAACTGACAGGACCTCCACCCGCTTTTTATATTCTCACCTCGTCGATCAGCTTGCGGGCGTTGGCGGTCGCGTATTCCCCCGCAAAGAACACAAAGAGGCAGGACTCGTCACTGTCCTTACGCCGTCCACCCTTCGTCAAAGGCACGATACTCCGCCCAGCGTCCGCCGACACTCGGACCGACTTGAACTCAGACTCGGGGTCAGGAGCCGGCACAGAGTCCAGAACGGCCGAAGCCTCGGGCAACAAGCTCCAGTTGTTCTCCCCAGACACCGGCGTGAAGTCGTGGATGTTGCTCCAGTTGTTGTTGAAGATGCTGAGCCCGGCGTCCTTGAAGTGGAAGGCCAGCTCCGGGTAGAAGTACTGAAAGCAGCCGAACTTCATGCCGGTAGACGACTCGATGATGGGCTGAGTGGCGCAGCACAGGAACACCTCCATCTTTTTACAGTCCCGCGTGCGAAACTGCTGACAGGCCACCACGCACTTGACGTCTTTGCAGTCTCTGAAGAACACGCTGCCCTTGACGGGGCCCAGGACGACGCGACAGTTGACGCAGTCGTCGATGGTGATGGTGGCTGAGTGGTCAAACACGAAGATGTTGCAGTTCTCGCACTCCTGGATGACAAACTGTTGCCCGTTCAGTTTTCCAGGCAGACGACCCACAGTGACGTCTTTCAGGCCCGTCAGCATGTAGTCCTTGGGGTCGACCTGCGCAAAGGCAAACAGCTAAATGAATAATGTTACAGAGGTCGGTATTTATCACAATGCAGACATTTAGGAGGATTATTTAGATGAAGCATCCTGCTGCAGGCTGATCGTAAAGGGAGAATCTAAATATTTTCGCCCAGGCACTCAAAGTAGACTGAAGGTGCTTCTCTCAACAGTCACTTATAAACCTATTAAAATTTGTTGTTAAATCAGAGTGACACTCAACAGATGCTGAAAATCTGTTTCATGCGCTCAGTTTTTGGTCCAACAGTACAGGGGGTAAGTTTGCTTCATAGCAGCCTTTTGTGTAAAGAATTACAGTTTTCCAGAAAAAAATGTGGATAAGTTCAGTATCATCAGTAAAACATCTACAAACATTTTAGTGGAAAGGAGCAGTTGTGGTACGTGGTAATATCAGATTATAAGTTTACACCCATAAATCATACAGATTTTAGGTACAACGCTTCCCGCTCAGTGTTTCCCACTGATGGAGCTACCTGAGGTTTGTTAGCATCCATATGAGCTATCGGCTCTCATGCTTGTGATGCTAACTTGGTTCTCCACCTAAAGTGGCGTTGGCAAAGGTATGCACTCTACCGAGTGTAGCTCTAGTTTACAGAGTTTTAACCTGCGTTAAAAAATGTCCTCGAGGCTTGCACTCTCGCACTGCGCGTATATTAGGAACTATATGGTATGTACAATTTAATAATTTGTCATTGTTTAATATATCAAAAGGTGTCTTTATATCCCCATTGGCATTTAGTTTTTGGTTCATGTTTGTGATTATTCCACCTAATGATATTATTAAGAGTGAAGTCCGCCCATATTGTTTGTGTGATTAGAGGAATGAGTCTAACAAGTTGTTATAAATTCTCTCCAGTATTTTAGAGATCTGTGAAATCCATTAAAGCGGTTTGTAAACCGAGTTGCTTCAAATTTCTCAAACAATTAGCCTGTTCCCAGAAATATTTTCAAAAAGCTGGTGAAGCACATAGGAGGTGTAAATGTCTGAATAAATACTAAACATGTGTGGTATCATATAGATTGTTGTGAAAAAGTGTTCGTGTGTTAGAACTGCAGTTTCTCTGTTTAGCACCTGTCCACATTTCTTATTATTTCCATGTGGACGTAACTCAGCAGCAGAAAGAAACCTGTTGGGTGGAGTGTGATCAGCTGTGGAGCTGCACTGAGTTGTAATCCGATAAAGAGATAAGGCAGTGGCGGACATTCAGGAAGAGGGAGAGGCTCTGAATCTGGAACCCTCTCAAACACTGGTCAACTTCTAATGAGCTTCCTCCGGTCACTTAGCGTCAACTTAATCTCAACATTACGAAACTTTGCACCGAGAATTTCGGCATCACGCAAACAGTGTCGGTGCAGGAAATCAGTAGAAAACAGCGTCGCTGGTTGCCGTTGCTGACTTTTCTCAGCAAAATATCGACCTGGGGACAAACCCCAGAGGTTGACGCCACTTCCCGGTGTCAGGCCTCAGTGCCCGGGTGAAAGTAACGCCAGAGTAACGGAGTACCTTCTCCCTCTTGTCCCAGCTGTACTGCTTCGGCGCCTCCTCGCTGTTGTTGCCCAGGGGAACCGCGTTGCTCGTCGTCGTAGTTTCTACCGTCGTCGTTGTCGGTGTCCGCTCATCTTTTTCCGACGACTTTCTTTTGGATTTCTTCGAGAAGAAGCAGCCCATCTTGACGTCGTTTCCTGTCGAGCGAGCGGACAGGAGCAGTTTCTGTCCCGGAGACAGAAGCAGAAGCTGAAGCAGCTCTTCAGGTGACAGGATTTTCTTTTTTTTTTTTTTTTTTTTTTTTTAGCTTCCCGTTTTCACAGCTTCGTTTCGCAATCAGTCCAATCAGAACTCGAACGGACAGACAGAACAGCCAATTACAGTCCAGCGTTGAGTGATGTCATCACGTACCTGAAGTGTGCGCCTGTGAGGCGTTCAAGGACAACTAGTAAAAAAATCAATCTTAAGCAGTGTTTTCTTTTAGGTACGGATCAAAAACTATTTTGGGGCTAAATAAACCGATGGTACATACTTATTGTTCATTTTTGGCCCTTAAATTTTGTACATAAACTAAATCCATATTGTTTTGATCTTAAGTCATCATATGATTATCAAGTCCAGAGCAAAAGGAAATAGAGGTTTGCATTTCCAGAAGAAAATGCAAGTGTGAATGCTAACTTAAGTGCTTGACTGTAAAGACGCACCTGTGTCCTCACACAGGCTTTCAGCCTCTGAGAGAAAGTATAATGTCTGAATTTCATCTTTATTCGTGATGATAATGTGCTGGCAAATGTCTGCAAACTACAAGAGCATTCCAATACCAAAATGCTAATCAAAACAACCAAGAAACATTATAAGTGGGGAAAATGCGTGGATAGCATCATATTTTCACTGAGGAAACATACATGTTAAAAGTCTATTAAAATGTATGACAATTTAAATATCTCAACACATTGGTCAACATGCGTTCAAGGGTATCTAAAATCCTTCATTACTGTTATCCTTTGCCTGCTGTTTGCGCACAGCAACTGTATTAATTACCTTACATTTTCAAAAAGACAACAATGAAATATTGAAAATTGTACCCTCAGAGCTCTGATGAACTGCATCAAAACTGAGCTGAGTTCTCTGTACTGACCTATGCCAGGGGAGTCATCTCAGGCCATGTTTTGCATGTTCCCTGGTATTTACAAAAAAGACTTTCCCTCTCTACGTTTCCAGATAAGTCTTCATTGATATGGACCAGCATATCCACCTGGTTCAGGGCTGCTATGAGTAGGAGAAGCATGAAGCCATGATAGCCAATCAGAATTCTGGAAAAAACACATCATCACGTAAATATCCCTTTACCTCCCTTTAGATGCAACCAGTGACCTCCAGTTTTTCTAAGACCACGTTTCCAGGTACTCGGGTAATTTGGAAAACTGATACTGATATTACTCTGCGTTTGGGTCGCGCATTTACCCAGGAGTCCAATATGTGTTGGGGAAAAAAAAGCTTTTTTAGGTCACCTTTCATTTCTGTAAAATCTGACACATAAATTTCCCTTCTATAATAAAATGTTGTTTAACATTTTATCAAAAATATTTTATACCTTTTATGAATATTTACATGTATGTACACTGGTATTTTTCGGAACATTGCATGAAGCCTCTTATCCGTATTTCTTTTTCTACACCAAAGTACATGTTGCATGTCAAAACATAATTGCATTGTTGGTAATTGTGCACAAATAGTTCAGTGGAGTCATTGGGTAGTGATATTTAATAAAAAAAAGTTGTTCATGATGATTGTGATGTTGGTTGAAAGTATGTCAATCAAAAACAAGGCAACAAGGTGTCTGTGCTTGTATTAATATGATCCTGTTTGGTGGATAACTGTCGATATTTTACTTATTTTACTCATAGCAATCCTAGTTAGTGAAGCAGTCACTCGGATCACTGTTCAAAAAGCAGCTTACGAACTCTCCTGCTCTTGAATAAAACATCAGACTGAACAGTGGAGCAAAACAAATGGTCTTTAGTACTTCAGTGACCCTTTCATAACACTCACACTGGGTTTGTATATGTGAGTTGATGTTGATCTTTGACCTACGTTAAGTGAATTGTGTACAACGAACCATAAACAACATGTAACAATCTTACCACACATCAGATTAGCCTGCAACTTAAGCCACCAGGTCATTCTAATAATAGATAATCCCACTTCATGCTTCTTTGAAGATGTTCTGAAGCCTTTCTGTGCATCTCCTTTTCATTCTCACTTCAGCTGCACGGTGAGAATACAAAATACTAATGCTGTCAATGTAGAAGCTGCTGAATCATAGTTCACATACGGGAACAGATTTATCGATAGTGTATCAAAGTGTTTTTTTTTTTTAACCTGCTGATTGTGTTGCTTCAGAAGAAGGATAATGGCTGGTCTTAGGAAATATTTACCAGACATCCTTCACTTGCAACAGATGTCTGTGACAGTCACAGCAATGACAAATCCCTTTAACTGGTGCAATGGCTCTCAGGAGAAATGTAATTTCAGGAACTATTGCTTTTTCTCAAAAGTCATTTATTTGTCTTTTTGTCAATTGGTGCAACAATTTATGTGTTTCTTTCAGGTGAGTAACAATGACTGCTGGACTTCCCAGGGCTAGTTCAGTGTCACTGCATGAGGAATGACTAGAATAAATGGGGGTGAGGCTCTGAAGATGTTCATTGGCCCCAAAACTCTTCTACCACCACCCCCTCACTTAGATGTGTTCACTGATCTTACTGACAGTGAAAGGTCGATTAAATAAGACATTAATCATCAGCAGGGGACTCCAATGATCACTGAGCCTTTTCCTTCAAAAAAATGTAAAAACAATACTGAGATATTAAAACCATACCTAGTGTAACCCTGCGTTTCCAGTAAAAAGAACTTGGAAGAAGGGGTTTCAGATTTGTCTGATATTTTCAGTCTTGTCAAAAGGGCATTACGACACCAGTCCAAGCTGATATATGAAGCGTGTGATGCTGCTGGTGCAGGGAAGTCACCAACGAAGCCAAGTATGCTTTTGTATTAGATGCAGAATTTAGAAATGCCTCTCAGTGCAGGATGAGCCATCAGACATTTCACATTGTTCGACAGGAAGCTGATATATTTTATACTTAGATTTTTTTTATATATCTATACATGCATTCATGAAAGAAAAATGAGCAAGAAGCCAGTAGATTCAAGCTTAAATGTTTGATATAATATCAAAGCATTTTTATTCTTGCCACCATTGTTTCGTTATCGTTTTTTAAGCTATATTTCATTTAATTTCTATAAATTAATTAAAAACTGTGGGCAAGTGAGTGAGGTCACTGCATGTCAGAGCTTCTTTGCTTTTTGTTGCCATAGTTGACATGTTGATTTTTTAAAACAGTGGCAGAACTGAATGCCTTTCACGTATATCACAGGTTTTCACAAAATATTCAATCACATAAAATTTATTTTTTTCTGCACAAAGCCTGTGAGAGTCTCATTATTTGTTCATAAATCAATTCACTTCAACAGCAAGTGTCAGCAAGTTCTGCATGTCTGCCTGAAAATGCATCCCCTTGCTATGAGATGACGGCAGTCATAGTGACTCAAGATAACGAGTCTTCCTCCATTTTGACTTCCATCTATGATAGAGATAGTTCAGCTGAACGAGAGACTCGTTCGTTACATTGACACATCTAATATGTGTCAATATGCGTAAATATAATTCGGGATCAGCAGATGCTGGAGCCAACCGACTCCAGCATCTCAAACATATGTATTTAGAGGAAAAACTTGCACATGCATGGGGAGAACATGCAAATTCCACACAAATTGTTCCCAACTGCTATCGAGCAGGGATTTTCTCACTGTGAGGGGAAAAAAAGAACTAAACCTCAACACAATAGAGTGCAAATAAATAAAATAATGACATTCAAAATGAAACAAAGAACACAATATCAATGTCAAAATAATGACATTTGCAGCACAGTCGTGTATATTTAGTATTTTGCTGATGATCAACTGAACGCAAATGTAAAACAATAGAATAAGGTAGAACAAGATAGGTGATAGAATTTGAGATAGAAATTGTTAAAATAATAGACGTTTATCAAATATGGGTCAAACATAAAGAAGAGGCTCTGGAACTAAAAAAAA
>OMNM01002203.1:0-11118 GCA_900302745.1 Parablennius parvicornis | reverse complement strand
TTACCATAATGTAAAGATCGTAAACTAAAAATATAAAGTATGTTTCTTAAAAGCTACTAAAAGTATACACTCCATGTTATTTGTTATTTTTTTAACCCTTAAATGTGTCAATATTACACACACACACACACACACACATACACACACACACACATATAGGTATATATATATATATATATTCAATATTACAGAACCTAAAGTCTTTTAATAAAACCAGGAAATGTACTACATTTCCATAAAAAAATTGAATTTTCATACTAATGCTAATGAAACCGGTAGCATCTGGGTAAATTTGTTTGTAGTATTTCAAAGCATATGAAGTTTTCATATATCTGTTGAACTGGGTGACAGTTGAATGTTGACCAGATTAATTCATAATGGCAACACTCTATGAGCAGAGCAAGCACAGTTTGACAAGCCAATCAGCTAATTTCTGTTTTCATTTAGATTCAAATGTTATGAGAATGCAATATTCTCTGTGTGAAAAAAAACATTTAGTGTACTTATAGTTTTCAGATTGTTTCACTGACTACTTCATAGACACAATGCAGCTATTAGCATCTGCAACAACAATGCTTTTGTAATAAACCTCTCTGGTTAGAAGGAAAGACAAAGGCTCCACACATCATGCTAAAATACAAACTTACTCCAACAAGCCAATTTAAATTGATATGGAAGAAACATTGCAAATGTAGGAACAGCCAAATTGTGATCAAATAAACTCAAATATTTTGATACTTCCATTTTTTTTGTCTCATCAGAGAATAAGAAAATAAAAAACTGTTGCCAAAATGACTCATTTTAAATTGTTTTGGGGTGTTTGGTTATGTTTCCTGGAAGTCAGTTTAGTCAGTTACTCTGCACCCAGGGGACACTACAAGCAGGGAAACGGTCATAGAGCTCAGCTAATGCTTCCTTGGTTTCCAGGGCTTCACGAGATTAAGCTGACTTTTATGGCGACCCCAAATTTTTTTTAATTTTTACAATTTTTTTTATTAAACCTTTAATTAACCAGGTTGGCCCCATTGAGATTAAAAGCTTCTTTTCCAAGGGAGATCTGGTCAAGACAGCAAAAACAAAGTTGCAGATGGAGACACAAAGACACAAAAGTGCAATTTACAAAGGCACAGCACCGTGGATTAAAATAAAGCCATCTACAAAATTCACTAATCCTTAGTGAAACCTCTATAATAATCCAGCAAAACATCCAGGAGAAGATGTTGAACACTTTAGGTGAGTATTTCCCGAAGTTCAAACTCCTTTGAAAATAAACCATATTGAGTCCATCTCTTTGAACAATAAGATTTCATGAAGGAACATGTTTTCAAACACAGACGAAAAGTGTGTTTAACTCCCAAAACACTTAAAACGATTTGGACATTTTTTTGTGCTGATTTGGTAAACGTTTGTCCTCATGAGGTATGCTGGCAGGTAGACTGCATCAAACTTTTGGAGTGACAGTGTTTTGATATAAAGCTCATTTCCTGTGCCTTTTTTCTACCTTGCACCTGTCAAACACTTAAGTGGCAAAAAGACAAACTCAAGTAATTCCCTGTTATTATATAAAAAGCCAAGTGCTGACAACGGCAACACGTCTGCCAGACTTGGGAGTGATGTGACAAGAAACAAGGAGTCAACAGAGAAACAAGGACAGGAAATATTTTATTCCCCTTTTGTTCAGGCCAGTAATGTACATGGAAAACCTGACCTTAATCGAAATAGAGGTGTAAACTGGTGAAGCTCAATTGTAACATCAGAAAAGGTAAAACAAACAAAAAACAACAACATAATAGTGAGCTTTGAGTTTTCCAGAACATGTTAAATCAAAATGCTCCTCTTTCAATATCACATTTCATGATTTATGTAAAATTGACGTAAAATGACCTTTTAAAAAAAACTTGATTTGTACTGCATATGTGTATATATATGCATTTTGTAAGCTCCTAAATTTCATTCATGTACAGAAGATGACTAAAGCTATACTATGAAGTAAATTTCCAGAGGATCTTCCAGTGGAGGTTTCAGCATCCCACTGGTTTATATTTCATTAGATATCCTTTTTTCACTTAACGATATCAATAATCCCCACAGGACTTGCTCGGAGACCAGAGATGCCTTTCCTCTTAATCTCTGCACATCTATTATTCCTCAGTTGTAACATTTGACTGTTGTGACAAGAAGGAAAAGCATGTCGTAGTGGAGGACGATAAGTGTAGAAATAAATACATTTCAAACGAAGTATGAAGGGAGGAGTTGTTCACAGGCTGCACTAAAACCAAACACGTGCAAAAAACATGCGAATAAACATCAGTTCAGTAACAGTTCTTAAAGCACTTGAGGAATAAAACATTGATCATTAAAGTCATTAGAATATTAAGTCTGTAAACAAAGAAACATCAGTTGAGTTTTTAGTTTAAAAAAAAAGAAAATCTTTAGCTGATAAATAAATAAAGAAATGTTGTGAGCTGTGGTTTCACATTAAAATTGCTGTTTGTGTGTCTGTGTCTAAGACTATCTATTCAAATCTCTGAGGCAGTGAAGCCGGCGACGCAGCTGGAAGGCACCAACGATGGAAAGTACGTCCTGTGGGTCCGGGCTCGCTCCTGAATGTCAGGAACCAAACCGCAGCCATGACGACTAAAACAGACCCTCAGAGGCAGGACTGACTCGCACTTGTCCTCATATTTAGTCCTGACAGTTGGCTGTAAATCCAATATGTCCGTCCCACCGCCACATTGAACCGATGGACCCGGTGGTGTGAGGATGTGCAGGAGTCTTAAGTCTGGTGAGACGAAGGCTTTTAACTTGTGTCTCGTCTTCACACTCCTCCGGGAGTCTGCGCGGCCGTCTCAGAGCTCGTCGTGGTTCCTCGTCAGGTCTTCGCCATAGTTGGTGGCCTGACTTCCAACAAACATGTTCCAGTTCTCCAGGATCTCCTCTTTAGTCAGCTTCTGGTCCTGAAAAACAGAAAATAGGAGAACTGTTTTTTGTTGTTGTTTTTTTTAATCCTGTGAACACATAATATGTGAAACAAATTGCAACATGGCCTCATTCAAATCTTTCTTCAATGGCTCAAAATACTCTGACGAATAAGTCAGGACATCAGTTGGCCAACCTTGTCCTGGTCAGACTCGTACACCAGATGTCTGGCCTCAGCCTGAGCGTGGTCATAATCTTGTGGCATAATCCAGTGTCGGATTTCATCCTGGTCCATCTTCCCGTCTTTGTTCAAGTCTCGGAAGTCAGAAAACTGTTCCCTCTCGGTCCGGACCCAGTCTGGTTCTGGACCCCCGTCCTCATGGGCAAACATGTCCGCTGCAAACCACAACAAAACGTGTGACGACCAACTTCATCTTTTAAATCCACAAAGTCGACAAATACTGTTTGAAGTCAGAACCAAAGCAGAACTCTTTGACGGAAGCAACATTTTATTAAACAGGCCATTAAAAACTATTTTGTTCAAATCATGATACTCTCTATATGGAATGCAGCTAACGACACCAAAGAAAACCCCCAAAGGCTGGAAAACAATGTTCAAAATCAACTTCATGTCAATAACAGCTGTTTGATTGTATCTTTTTCTATGTGAAAAAGAAAAAGCTAATCATGAACGACGTCACTGAAAACACCAAACTCAAACAATCAAACCAACCAAAGGTTCTTTAACAATAATCCATGAAGATCTATTAAGAATGCTACCAAATACTTCAACAAAGGTGTTCATACTTATCGCTGTTAAGATCACTTTGACCAACTTGATTGTTTCAAAGAAATTGAAACCTTCAAAATGAATAATAAACTGGTCCTGAGCCATTAAAAACTCTACTGCCATTGTGACACCATGACGAGGAGAGATTAAAATCTTTAGTGCAAACTCTGGTTAGAAATGTGGGAAATGAATATGAAGCTCTCTGTTAATGCTAAAACTTCTCCAGCCGTGTGTTGATAAGCTGGCGGATTACTTCAAACCAGCAGCTGTGTTTCTTCTCTTACTTGTTTGCTTCAATTGAAATTACTTAAGTGTTTTTTTCCCCCCTTCATGCACTGCTTGAACTCACCAATATACTCGTCCTCGTCCACATGTCCGTCGCCGTTCTTGTCAATGTCCTCCAGAGTTTCCTGCGTTCAGAACGAGTTAATGATGTCATTAGTGGGTGGGGTGGGGGTCAGTTGAAGTAGAACTTTCACTTTGAATAATAAAGACAAAGATTCCTTGCCCCGGGCTGCACAACTCAGAGCTGGCTTACAGCTGGGCCGGCAGACTGACGCAACAATTACAAGACTGCTGATGAGGGCCCAGACCTCTGT
Source organism: Parablennius parvicornis (assembly GCA_900302745.1). Lineage (NCBI taxonomy): Eukaryota > Metazoa > Chordata > Actinopteri > Blenniiformes > Blenniidae > Parablennius > Parablennius parvicornis. The sequence continues at coordinate 6,810 of OMNM01002203.1, read as the reverse complement.
TTCAAAGATGATTCACACTCTTAAGCAAACAAGGAAAAAAGACAAGCTTTATAAGTGCTTTAAGATGGATTCTCTCTCTTGTCCTCGGATTTGACTGAACAGCTACTCAAAGGTTTTCCATGTGACCTGATTACTCGCCAACAGTGACACAGGTATGTGTACGCTAACCCTGCGATGCACTTGGGAATAAAGCCTGCACGCGGCAGCAGAGGCCGACATTTCTGTCCCCGGATGCATTGGTTCCTGCAGGTGAAGTGTCTTCTCTGAACCCTGATGAATGATTTATGGCCCTTTAGCTACTGAAGTCTAATAGCTCACTACAATAAACAACATATAACCATCCACTAAACTCAGGAGTAAACAAGAACAAATATTTATTTTTCTGAAAACATACAGTGGAGATGTTCAGTTTGTGTTCCATGGAAGGAACAGAGTCCAGACCAAACTTTTTAGTGAGCAACATGCCATCATTTGAAATAACTTGAAAACAATAATGTTGAATTTATGTTCTATGTTCATCTTACTGCTAATGTGATACGTCATTATTACAGCTGGAAAAAGTCAGGAAAACATTTTAAAACCATCTTTCTTTGGAGGGAGACCATTGTTTTACCAGTCGCACACCGTGGCTCTGGCCTCAGATGAAGGCAACAAAAGGTACCGGCACACCGAAATATGAAGCTGGGCATGAAAAACAAAGTGCTCCATTGTGCGAGCGTGGAGGTGAATAGCTTGCATGAAGACCAGATGACTTCATGTTTGCCAGTAGACCAGCACAACAAGTCGTTAGCTCTCTGCCCCACTCATCTGCAGTCACGTCCTTTCACAAGCCCAAAAGACGCCTCCTTGTGTTTCTCCTGTGACTGAAAGTGCTGCCCAGAACGTCCCTCTACACAGCCGTCGTGAAGAAGAGATGTGGTTTGAGGAGTCTCATTCATGACTGTTCTGTTACTTTCAGCCAGATTCACCACAATCAGCGAAGACACCACAAGCCTCAGCCTTGTGTTGATAACAATTCAGCAACATCATAAAAATGTAGGATTAATAATTAACTCTGTCAAATGGGTAGTACAACTTTTATGAACACGGCAGCATAGTGCATTGCTGCTAACGTTTGCCACGCCAATGTTCCACGTAGCCAAATTCATATTTAAAGATGGAGTCTGAAATGGGACGGTCGGTTCGTCCCACCGGACCTGTTCCCAAAAAAAAAAATTATAATATATATATATAGGACCTCAATTATTTCAGGGCCGAGTTAAACTTTCATTATGGCTTCATTCAAATGTAGCATTTTTATAGAAGTGGGGATTTTAACACAAGCAACTGAAATCCGCTCCAGTGATGGGAGTGTGTTCACATGACGTGTTTGGTCAATTAAAATCAACCCTGGTCAAATTCTTTTGTTAGTGTGAAGACGTGAAGCTTGGTGCACATCAAACAAGCATGCCCAGTCTCCTTGTTTACAGCTCTTTGTCCAGTTGGCACGAAGTGATTTGAACTGGACCAAGTGGGAACTTTTCTCAACCCTCTTACAACTGGAATGACAGGATCTATTCATATATGTATATTTATTTACCTTTCAGTGCCGGGCACTTATCAATATTGTGTTTGTGATGGTGCTGAAAAGCTCATGTTCCAAATGTTGACATGTTGGTGAAAGTTGTCTGTGATCAAACAGTCATACTGCTGGAGCCCTCAGGTGCCCCGTTATTACTAACATACGGGCTTCTGGTACTTTTTTACATTTTCTGGACATCACTGACAGTTTAGAAATTACTGTTGGTAGAACTTTACGTGTCCAGGAAAATGGTTGGTACCAGATAATTAGAGCAGTGAAACTTGAACACTACCTGGGTGCTGCCACTATTCACCTCTACAGTGTACACCAGATACCAGTGAGACAACAGTCTGGCTTTAATCACACTTAAACATCATGTGGATGAAGGCAGCTTACCAAAATCACAATATCCCTCATGTGTTCAAACTCTTCGGGGTGGAGGAAAGATGTGAACTCTTCTCTGTCTGCTGCCAGGTCTCCGTCCAGGTCGGCTGTTTTAAACCTTCTCTCGTCACGAGGAAGCATCTTCTTGAAGCTGAACTGGTCTGTGGACTCATCAAACTCCTCTGGGTTGGCTGACGAGGACAAAATCAAACGAATTAAGCTCAACATTTTATATTAAACAAATGACAATGTGTGGCCACAAGAAGCTGGTCTGTACCGAGGTAGTATCCGTATGTGGCTTGCTTATACTCATCCCATGAGATCTTGTTGTCTTTGTTCAGGTCGTAGTCCGTCCACACCTTTGCTACATTCTCATATACGTATCGCTTCTGCACACGTTTTATCCAGGCTTTCAGCTCAGCTGTGGTGATGTAGCCGTCCCCGTCGCTGTCTATCCGGTCCACGATTTTACTGCAAGGGACAAAGAAGACATTACTGAGATTGTAGGGCATAAGATACAGTTACTGTGTGCTGTCACCTCTAACGCACGATAAAGAAGAGCAAGACCGAGTCAAACTATACAATACCACAAATGTTTTTGACTGGCAGTGAGACGAAGAAGCTGCAAGTGTGCTTTCAAACATGATGTGTTAACAGTTTATTTTCATTATTTATCACAGACAGCAACATTAATTGGCAGGAGGGAAGCCAATATATGGTATGGCAACAAGACAAGTTGTTTTAAACGATCAAAGCCCAGATTTAATGTAATCTGGTTCTGATTCTTACATCTGGAGTGTTTGGTGTCAAATAATTCTGCTATTACGTTATGATAAGTAAAATTACAGCACCACTGTATGTCTGGATGTTTCTACAGTTGGGGATGTGGCCTCAATAAGATTACCCCCAGTGGGAGGAGCAGGGAAACCCAAATTGGTAGAAAAAAAAAAAGCTCTGTAGCTGAGGTGTATTCTTAGACTTGAATTGCCACGTTGTGATGTTGCAGGGTTCCTCCCACTTAACACCACAGGAAGGAGTTTTCTTTATCACAAGCTGCCAACTTGTCACTAAAGCAGATGTGGAAGAAAAGAAAAAAAAAAAACACTTCTTAAGTCACAAGCACAAGCACAACCACGTGGCACATGAAGTGGTTAGTGACAGGAAGCACGGCATGAGATGTCCCAACCTAACAAAGGCAACAAATAAAGAAAATAAATAAATCTGCATCAAATTATCCTTCAATGAAGATTTAGAATTAAGATTTCCCGAGAAGCAATTAGCTGTGTGTGCGTGTGTGTGTGAAGAGGGCGGTAATGCAGCGTTTTATCAGTCGCTGCAGATCTGCTGGCATGCACATCTTTTCAGGCACATGTGCTCATGTTGTGAAACTTTAATGTCCCCCAGCCTTTAACAGCTACACGCAACAGACCCGCAAGCAGAGGTTGGGTGGGGGGTTGGTGCGTGATTTTATTCAAACAAAAGCAGAAGAGGCTCCCAGCCACACATAGGCCGTCAAGGGAAGAGATGCTGGATGCGGGTCCTTACCTGAGCCTGTCCTTGCTCTCCTCCGGGGTGAGTTGGTCGAATGTTTTGGCCTCCTCTTTGCCCAGAAAGGCCTCGTGGTCGTACTGGAAGCTCCTGTTGTCTTCGGGAGTTCGTCTGCTCAGTTCTGTTTCGTGGAGGACCCGCTCTTTCCTTAGAGTCGGTTTTGAGTGAACCATAACAGAGCAGAGGAGCAGAACGCACACGAAGCTGGAGCTGAAGTTGAAGCCGGCCATCGGGCTGAGCTGTTAGGGTGAAACACTACAATGAAAGAGGGACTGTGGGCCACTACCACTGCTGAGAGTCGCGTCCCGCTGCTGGCCTGTTCTACTTTTTGTAGCGTCATGTAGCAGCGGTAATGCTACTGCGACTTCCGACAGCTAAACCTGCAGAGGGCACCTGTACCTGCAGGTCCACATAAAAAATCGCCAGGTCCTCACTCCCACGGTTTTTTTAGGCAATCCTTCCTGTCCTCCTGTTCCTGTATGAAGGGACGTAACCAGAGAGGGATTTCCTGCCACGGCATGTACAGCCAATCAGAGATTCCGTTACAAATCGGATCCGCCTTCGAGAAATGAGAGGCCGTCTCCCATTGGTCCAGAGCACGTCGGTAACACGAGATGTTTCAGGCGCCACGTTGCAAGACGATGACCCAACTGAGGAGCCAGGATTTTTTTTAAATGAAAACACTTTAGTTCAAATAAGTTCTTAGGAACTTATAATGGCTGTCCTCACAGTGTCATTATTCCTGGTTTGAGTTTGTGTGGGGTCTAGACCAGGGGTCTACAATGGTTACGATGAAAATATCCCCTAAAATGTTTTTTTTTTTACAACTTCCACCCAAAACATGTTTAACCTTTGAAGTAAAGTTACCAAAGCAAAAGAAGAATTAAACTCTTTGTGACAACTTTTCCTTGGATTCTTGCAGTGGGGGCAGAAATTCAAACTCAATCTCTTGTAGCGAAAGTTGCCAAGCAGGTGACATAGTAGGGTGTATGCTGATGAGAATAAACTGCTAACTTGCAACTTTATGAGAGCTACAGGGAGCGACTAAAGTGAGGCCAAAGAATCAAGGTTACAGTCATCTTTGCTTATTAATTGAGACTCATTTTAACCACCGAGATAACTAAATATACAATCAGCACAAGTTGTAAAACTACTTATAGTTTTGTTCATGAACAAGATACATTCATTCACAACCAGGAATAAATTGATTACTATGATTGAAAGTATAATGGTTGTTATAATAAATAACAGTGATTGCAAACTTTGACAGTACAATTACTTAATTTATTGTGTTTTATTGTGTTCTGACAGAACAGAAGCTCATACCAGGACTTGGAAAAATGTATAATGGTATGACAATAAAAATCCTTGGATCCTTGACAATAGGTCAGCCCCCACTGCTTTACACCCACCATATCACCACTGGCACCAGTACAATTCATACTTCGATTTATTCTGACAGCCTTTATGTTTGAACAAATTTTTCATCAACTACATAGAAACATCAATCAAAGAATCAAAAACAAAGTGTGTGTGCTGTACCGGTAACAGCCATGATTACATCTATATTAATGTCTGATATACTTCCACACACATCTATCCATCTTCTATACTGCTTTATCCAGTTCAGTCGTTAGGAAATGGAGCTAATTCAAGGTCAACAGTCCATTGAAGGGCAATTAAGATTACAAAACTATCAATCACACACATATTCACACCTACTAATGCACAGGGAGAACATGTTCACTTTACAGAGAATGGCCTGGACTGGACTTGGACTCATTCCCTACACCACAGTGCCACAACAATCCATCAACATACCTCTTTGAAAATAAGTGAAAAGAAGTTATTATATCCCACTGATTTTACATCCATCTTCCATACCGCTTTATCCATCCTACCGTTGTGGGGGATTTGAATCCATCATATTTGATCACACATTCTCACCTACACCTACAAATCACCATTTAACCTCAAATGCATGATGTTGGACTGTGAGGAAACTCAAGAAAACCCATGTGAGCACAGGGAGAACATGAAAACTTCACAACAGCCCCCAGCTTGGAGTCAAATGAGTAACAGTGTCACCCTGAGGGGAGCACTATTGGCGACAACACCGTGCAGCTCCATTCCTTCTCTATAAGTCATCAACAGAGAATAACTAGCATCCTTTTTGCTTCTCAGAATATCTAAATGTTCATTTGTAAATTTTGTTTTTTTAAAAGGCATGTTAACCTTGTTGCCTTTAGCAGAGATATTCTCAGTTTGAGTCTACATTCAGACGGAAGGCTGCAGGCTCTCCCTGTGTGTCTGTGCATTTTTGTGTACTTCAACTTCCTCCTATAGTCCAACTTCAGTGCTTATGTTTATTGATTTTACCTCTACATCTGTATTTTAAAAAAAAAAAAAATTGACAGATATGGTTTTGTCTAGAATCATGTACAACCTTTTCACATAGTTTTTCTTCGCCTTTTTTTGTTTGGAAATAATGCATTGTATCATAAAATGACTGCAGTAAGTGAAACCTTTTTACAAACAAAAGACAACTTGGAAACACTGAAGGAGAAAAGTTGTTGTGACAGGAGGAAGGTGGTCCAGTTGAGTTAAATCCCTACTTTCAACATGAGAATGAGACAGTGGAAGAGTTTGCTTATAGGGAGGGGGTGTGATCATATCTACATTGCAGAGCACTAGAAGAATCACATTACTCAGCCACATCTCAACATGCTGTAATCTGGAAGAGCAGACTCTCTACCCTGGAAACAACTTGCTGACACTGCCATGCCTAATCCTCCTTCGTGGGCAGAAGAAACATGTATTTTGCCATTCATCATTAGCATAATAAGCCAGCACATGGCACTTTGCTGTTTTGCATAAATAGTACACCCCAGTTTATGATTATAAAGAGGCCCTGGGGCTAACTAGCCTCTTTATTCAATTAATGAATAGTTAATGTATTTAAATTAGTCCTGCCTGGTCAATTTGAATCAGTGTGTTGTGCAGATATGAAGAAATACAAATGTATTTTTGCATTGAGATGCATCGCCCAAATATACTCTAAACATACAAATCAAATGTAAACCTCATACAATGTGACATGCATTAAAACAAATGTCATACTTTCCTTACAAATACAGAAGTAAATTAGGTTTTTTTTTGGGACAATATTCAGGATTTTATCAATTTTGAAATGGCAACAAATGTAAAGTCGCACAACTGTGTCTCAGTGAAATCAGACTAAAGACATTTTTTTGATGTTTTTTTGTTTTTTAATGTGTTCTCTGCAATGACGTGAGTATTATTCCTAAATAATAGTA
>OMNM01002202.1:0-10633 GCA_900302745.1 Parablennius parvicornis | reverse complement strand
AGGCAAGGTGGCAGCTTGAATGAAGCGTTTCCATAGCAACAGTGCTCTACTACCATCTTGTGGACACAAACAAGAACTGCAAACAGGAAACTATTTCCTTCCTTTTCTTTTCGGGTGTCCTCTGCCTCACCTCAGTTAGCTTTACTCGTCTCATCTTCACTAACATGACTCATGACCAAAAATGTTCTTTCAGCCAAAGATGACTGCTTACATGATCGGTCTCGGTTTTGAAAGCGAATATGAATGAAAAGTAAAACCCTCAATACAACTGAGACTTTGGCAAAAATTATTCTCTGGTTTATAGAACATGCCTCATTACGTCTACATAGAGTAAACTTTGTAGTCATTGTCTTGTGTGTGTGTGTGTGGGTGTGTGGGTGTGAGGGTGTGAGGGAGAGAGAGTGTGTGGGACTGCCTGCCTGGATATGTGTGACACTGAAATGTCACTTGACTATCTCTTTCCCTTTTCTTTGTTTCCTACTTATTCTCACTTCTCACCACTGTTTCTCTCTGATACTTATTGGTAAGTTTCATGAAGCTCCAGCTCACATGTAAGTGTGCGTGTGTCTCCGTCCGGCGCTACAGTTTCCCCGTTGTACTGTCTTTCAGCTCAACTCCTACCCCAGGCTGAGAGAGGAGACGGAGAGGATTGTCACCACCCACGTCCGAGAGAGGGAGGGGAAGACCAAGGACCAGGTAAGGATCTCACAACATGGTGGCTGTTGTATGTTATAGGTCAAACCAACGTTTGCTGCCTTCATTAAAAATGCGTAATGCCCTTCCACTGAAAATTCAAGATTCAAAATACTTTATTCCCAAGAGGCAATTAAAAACAGCCCACAGTGAGTAGTTCATGTAAATACAAACACCATGGGATAGAAAAACAGTGCACACAAACCACGTAATAAGTAAATACAATAAATACCCCTCTTTAGTCCTCATATAAAGGATTCTTCATCAGTAATTTGTTGTCATCATTTTGCTTGAGTGTTGTTTGTTGTAAACAAAACACTTCCGAGCGGAGCACAATAAAATGCAACAGGTTTCAGAAATACTTCATCATTTGGAATATTGTTCATTTAACCATGTTATAAAAGTGTTCCAGTTAAAGAAGGTTAAAAACAGGCCCCTAAAAACTTTGTTTTGGTTTTGATCATCAAATCTTTTCACATCAAAACAAATAAACTGATGTGGTATGAAATGAGTATCATGCAGCTGTAACTCATCCACATTTGAATTTTCTTTTTGATTGAGAGTTAAATTTTACATCATAACAGAATTACATTTGTTTGTGTTTAGTGTTTTCTCATGTTTACCTTTCTGCTGTTGAAAGCGTCTTGCTTTTTAGAAATTCAACATCGGTCCCCTAATATATCTCTCTTGAATTTTCTGCATTTCGACAAGCAGGAGATTGAGCTACTTAAGTTGTATGATTATCGAAAATGACTTGGATCTTTTTTTTTTCCTCGCATAAACGTTACTGTTGCTCTCAGTCTGATCTTCTTTATCAGCTCAGTTTGTTATTTAGCTTTTGTTCATATGTGACTAATGAGACCTTGCGACTTTGTACTTCATACTTTGCGCCCTCTGATATGGTGTTTAATTAAGATGTTTCCCTCCTAATCATAATTTCCTGCCTCTAAGGTTCTGCTGCTGATTGACATTGAGCTGTCCTACATAAACACCAACCATGAGGACTTCATCGGATTTGCCAAGTAGGCACCCTCCTCCTCTGTCGCACTTCCGGTCCAATTTTCAGTTGGTTGCCAGCGATAGCGGTCTCATCTTCGAAGCCGAGGCTTTAATTAAGTTCACGTCGCCTTTTGTCTGCACTCTGTGGTTCTGTGATTTATCAAGGAAAGTCCTGTAACTCGCAGGCATCAATTAGCGTGAAACCCAGCTGTCTTTTCTGAAACTTCACTGCCCCACTGCTACTAAATAAAAGAGTTGCTTATAATTACCCATATGTTGTAAATCACGGTGCATTAGTGCAATGTAGCATGCCAATTAGGGACCTCGCCACGGCAGAGCACGCGGCCTCATTGAAAAGGAAAATGGAAAGCACAATGATCAAGGTCACTTTAGCTCTTCGTCTCTCCCTCCCCGCATGCAACAGCCCAATTTTAAACTAAATCAGTCAAGCATGTCAAGTCACTGGAGAGTTAAGTTGCCATAAAGTGTATAGATGAAGCCTAAATCATATTAAGGCTCAAAGGTTATTCTTTATTTAAAAGAATGCACTGCTTTTTTGGAGGTATATCTCACAGCAGTGTGGCGTTTGGAGTCATGTAGCCTCGTTGTCACAGCAGCATGGAGTTGAGTGTCGCTCCCTTCTGTTTGGCAAGTAACAAAGCAAGTGCCTGTGTGTGAGAGTTTCTGTCTGGCCCCTGCATGGCTCGTGGTTTGATGTAACGTATCACACGATTAGCAAAGGGCTGTTTAACGGTTCTCATGACATCACTTTCAGTCTTGACTACAGAAGGCTGGATGATGGTAGCTCCCCAGGGTACGGCAACAACAGGTGGGCAAACGGAGACGATGGAGGGCTTTGTGCATAGTGTGCTTGAGGCAGTGTAGTCAGTCCTCTAAGTTCCTTTTAAAATTCCCCCACAATCCACTTTCACCCTTCTGTGTATGTGTGTGTGTGTGTGAGTAGTTGAGTGAAATTGACAGTAATTTGTCAAAACTGCAGTTTCAGACCTACAAAACCTCATATAAAACACTTTATATCAACCAGCAGCATCCAAATAAGATAGCGGTGACTTGTGAATATAAGAAGAGTTTTATGTTTGAGACTTTGTTGCTGTGTCTTGACTATTTGCCGTCTGTGTTTAATAACAGTGCTCAGCAGAGGAACACAGCCGCAAACAAGAAGAGGGCCATACCCAACCAGGTATGTTTTATCACGCCTCTCTGACCTTTTTCACCACTCCCTGATTTAATCTTTCTTTACCTCCCCGGCCTATTAATCGGCCCCCGACACACCTGAGCAATGATTTAGACCCCAGCCATTAATCTGTCTAACTGGTAATAACAGTCCCCTTTATATCACTTCAGCTTCCGGCTGTACGCAGTCCAAGTCCTTTATAATGCTGCTGTTGAACTGGCTGGTTTAGTCGACAGTTGTTATGAAGATGATGCCCCTTCTTTTTCATTTTTTTATCTACATTGATTTGTTGAATTTCTGTGTGTATCTTAGATCTTTATACATTGTTATACTTCAGCTAACCAGGCAGTTTCAGTAAGGGGAGAGTTGCCTCAGTGAATTCAGGAAAAAGTCCCTGCTAACCTCGCATTTTAAAAACAAGCTGATATCCACAAAACTATTAGATGCTGCAGTTTGCATGTGACCCAGGCATGTTGTACTAAGCAAACCAACAAATAATCAGAGCATTATATTGATTGTTTTTGCCTTCCCATTAACTTGCAAGCAACTCTTTTTGTTAAAATCTAGAATATGCATGGACCTCGCACCTGTGGACTGAGCTACAAATATGACATATAACCATATTGTGGTTTTACGTGAAGTCATTTCTAATTGCATGTAATTCTCTTGCTCTGTCTCCTTCTCTCTCCCTCTTTTTCTCTTTCTGTTCACCTGGTTTCCTCACATATATTCTACTTTCACTTTCTTTTGTTACCATCTTTCATGTCTTCTCAATCTCTTCCCTCCTTTGTCTTCTGTCAACACTCAACATTTTATCCTTCTCATTTTCTTTTCTATTTTTCTTCCCAACCTCATCTTTGCTTCCTTGCTTTCTCATCCATTTTGGCTTTGATTTTATACTACCTCCCCCCTCTGCTTTAATTTCCCTCCCCTTCCTATTACTGCAGGGTGAAATACTGGTAAGTACCCGTCAGATTTAAACCACACCTTGCCAGGAGCAGCAGAGGTAGACCATGCAGAGGAACTGAGGTCATCACACAAAGGTCAGGCTGAGGGGGTTTAGGCTCTGAAAGACTTTGTGAGTCGAACGGTTTCAGTCGTTCTCCTCTAAGTGCAGGGGATCATGCTTCCACCATAATAAGTTGTTGTACTTCTGCAGCTTGCCGCTCTGGGAGAGAACTACGAGGAAAAGGTAGAGTCTCTGCACACAGTGACCAGTAATTTGGACTGTGTGCAGTAACACCCAGCACATTTGCTCCTGTAATTCTCCACTTCAATGAGACAGTAATTGTCCTTAATTAAATTTTTTGGGTGCGACTAACATTTTTGTTTGTGTATATTTTACACACAAAAAAAAGGATTAACTTTCTGCCCTCATAAAGGATCTGAGAAGGAGAAAGGCTGAAGGAATCCTCCAATGACCGCTCAGGCGTCAGTTCTCCTGTCTGAGGTTTTTTACCTCTGCTGCTGCCTCATGTGCAAGATGTCTCGAAAAGTTTGCCTTGTGAGAATCATCCTAATTGTCACTCGGGACCAAATAGAGAGGGAGTGGGGGAAATGAAATAAAATAACACATTATCAACTTTTTTTTTTTTTAATCACTTTAATTTTGTTTACCTTAATTGGTAAGATCTCATTCAATTTAAAATGGCATTTAGCTGAAAATGCCAGGTGGTATTCAGAGCTCATCAGTGTTGTCTGTCATTTAAAGAAGTCACTGGTCTTGGCTCTTGGGTGGATTTTTTGTTTTGATTAAATATTCTGATTTACATCTCCTGTTAAAATTATATTACGATCAGTTCACACTCTGATAAATGTTACTCTAATCATATAAATGATCAATTTAACAGTAACATGTTTAATTAATTCAACTATTGCATCTCACAGGACATCATATGTGTAACAAACATTCGATGCATTTTCTTCCAACTGAAAGTTTATTTCCTCACTAAGGCAAACTAGCAGTTCAGCTCCTCTGCTCTTGCCTCCTCTCCCATGTTTGTTTTTGGCTCTATTGAACCTATGAACTGTTTTCCCCATCACTCACTTCAGTCCTCTTCTGGATGGAGAGTGAGTGGAGAGGAGAGGGTCTGAAGCAGGCTTTCAAACGGACATTTCTACTCGCTTCACTTCATACGAGAGTACAGTTTTTTTTCGCAAACACTCTTTCAGCACTGTACTTGAAAAAGCATGGGAGTCTGTTTGAGAAAATGGAGAGATGGTAGTCACCAGATCTCCTCCATATGAACGGTTTATTTTCCTCAAAGTGATTCACTCACCTCAACCGCTCGGTCTGATGTAATTTTCTCCCTGACCGCCTCGTCGCTTCAGATTCCTAAATTCTGTTTTACATTTTTGTTCGTCCCATGAAGTCCACTGTGTCCTCTTGTTTTTGGGTCCGTCTAACCACTTTACCTCTCATTAACTCCGTTTGTCCCATTCCATTATTTGCCTTCCTGATATACTCGTCTATTTAACCCCAATAACCCTCCTGTTTTTAACTGCTGATGCTTAGAGGTAGCTTTTACTGACCTACTGACATTAACATACCACCGTCGACCCTGTGTGTCAGTGCAAGCATGATGTGGACACCATCTGGTTGTGTGTGTTGAGCTTTCTGATTTATTTTTTTCCTATTTTTTATTATTGAAAAATAGCTGAACACACATCCTTTGTGTTTTTAACAAAATCATTCACTTTAGTCTTGTTACACCTTAATAATGTTTGTATTCCTGTACTTTAGTCAGACATTTAACTCTACTGCTGTTCTGTCAATTGTAGTTAACTAATGTTAGAACAATAAATGGTGAATGTTTGGTATTTAGACAAAATCACAATCAAACAGAATAACGTAGCAGGTAAGTCTGAATGATTTTATTCATGTTAATCACACCCACAAACACTAATCAACATACGATGAAGACGACATTTCACAATTGAGTTGATTTGATGGACTTGTTTTCCCTCCATCCTCTTGGGGCCCCCCTCTCTACCACCCTCCTGTCTCTTCCTCATTTTCTCATCAATCTCAAGGTGATCAGAAAAGGCTGGCTAACCATAAACATCAGCATCATGAAAGGAGGCTCGAAGGAGTACTGGTTTGTTCTCACCGCTGAGTCCCTCTCCTGGTACAAGGATGAGGAGGTAAGAGGAGTTCAATTGTACATTTAACTGACCACTAAATGTAACAAAGTTCCACAAAACTGCAGTAAAATGAACGTACTAGTTTGAGCACAGTCGATATCCCCGTGGAAAACTCATTGGAGTGTGCCCCAGCCTAGCCTAACCAATGTGCAGACTACTGTTCAGCTGGAGCCGGATGAACAGGTAGTCTGAACACTGGGCAGACGGGGAGGGAGATGAGGAGGACTCTGACAGGAGGAAGAACCCGGAGGTCATTGTGACTGCAGGTCGCTACCCGAGGACTGTGGGACAGAGGACACACAGAGCAAACATTACCTCAGCGCAGCAGCCTCGTGTTTGAAGAAGCCGCATACATGAAAGCAGCTTATAAATCCAGTTTGCTGATGTAAAACAAGTGTTTTCTAAAAGAAGTTATCATAGTATTTACTTTTGAATGCGAGAAAAATTTAACACTGACTGAGAGGAATCTATTGTGTATAATCAAGCTTATGTATATATACATGCATAAAATACTTGGTTAAGTTTCAGGACTCGTACAAAAATGATTTATTTTAGTTTTTTTTACATTGGGATGAATCGTACATGAACAATCAATAAAACATGAAATGCATTAGTGCCACAGCAGTTGCCGTACTTACCGTTTGATCTTCACCAGGCCCCAGTTGAATCCATTTGTAAAGCAGAAAAGACCTTCTAAAAAGACACCGCTAAAAGCTACTTCTGAAAATGTCCGCCCAAGCACAAGGCAAAATGGTGCATTTTTACATCGGTCGCCTTTTGCAAAAACGCACCAAGAAGGAATGAGCGAGGTATGATGGTGGAGGCAAACTGACGTGGCAGGCGGGCTGAAATGTTCCAGCCGGGATCTGACTTTGGAATTTGCAGGAAATCGTACTGGGTTACGGGGGCCAGAGGGGAGGGGGTGATTTGTCTGTGTGTTGTGTATGTGTTGTGTGTGTGTATGTGTGTGTGTATTTAGGTGGATGGTCATACACCATCTGTGCGAGTTTGACTTTCTGCTCACACCCACAGTTCAATGTATGTGTTTGTCAAGGTTGTTGAGCCTTCCGTATGTTTGTTGGTCTTTGCACGTGCAGTTAAGGTTTTGCCCCTTTAGCGTGTGTGTGTGTGTGTGTGTCCGTGTGTGTCTGTGAGGGTGGGGGATAGTGAGGAACCGCAAGTGATGTAACTGTTGGATCTGCGCCGCTCTCTGTGTTAGTGCAGACATAACTGGTTCCAGATGTCTCTGCTCTCCAGTGAAAGCTGGCACCACATCCCCCTATAACCCCCTCACACTCCTCCATTTATCCTCCTCCTCCTCCTCGCCTGTGCCGTGCTTTTCTCCATTTCACCAGGCTGGTGGTCGTCCACTCAGACGAAAGGCATTCCACCACGGTCTGCTCATTGTGACAAAGTTAACGACAAGTTCTTTAATCTGCATCACCGCCATTCAATGTGAATAAGCAGCTTCACTTTGTATTATACGTCTTATATTCTAGTGATTTAAGTTCTGAACATCCATCAAAACGATGATTTTAATTTCTTTTGTGGGGCTCACAGACTGATGATATAGCGTAAAAACCTCAAAACGAGAGAAAAGTTGTGAAGGCAGAAGCTTAAAGGAAACTCAGGGTAAAGGGTGCTGAGTTCGAGGGTTTCGTTATTTTGTCTTTGGATCTCGTTTTCACAAAGAATCTCAGTTATGTTTAGCGTTCAGGGTTTTCTGTGAGGTCAGTGGTTAAACCTGTAAAGGTCATGAGTTGTTTTAGATGTGTGGTGTTTTGAGCTTAAATACTGAATTGTGACAATAATCTCATTTAGTTTGATAACTTTATCTGTGCTTATGTAACAGCTGCAATGTGTCTATATTCTTTGTATATACGTTTGATTATACAGTTATTCTGCTTCTCCCACTCCAGGAAAAAGAGAAGAAGTACATGCTGCCTTTGGACAACCTGAAGATCAGAGACGTTGAGAAAGGCTTCATGTCCACCAAGCATATCTTTGCAATCTTCAACACGGAACAGAGGTCAGGGTGGTGCTGTGAAGCAGAAACCTGTTTGTTGACCTCTACAGATGTACACAAAACTCACTTCTCACAATGGCTTTGTGTGTTCTTGAGTAGTGAAATAATCCTATTCACACAAACAGTTGTGTTTGTTGTTTGTCTGTACAGGAATGTGTATAAAGATCTTCGCCAGGTAGAACTGGCCTGTGATTCTCAGGAGGATGTGGACAGCTGGAAAGCATCGTTTCTCAGAGCAGGAGTGTATCCGGAGAAGGACCAGGTGTGTGAGAAGTTGTTATTTTTTTTTTCTTTTGAGTTTCACGTCTGGTCCCTATTCACGCCTCATATTTGCATCATGTTCACAGTTTTCTGTTGTCACAACTTTGTAGCTCATCAAACCACATTTTCTGTGATTGCACCTTATATGAATAGTTAGATTTTTTGTAGGCATTTTTTTTTTAATATTGTGATTAAAGCCACTCTTAAACACAGCATATACATTACTTTTCTTACCATTTCTCAAGTGTCCATGAAGTTTAAATACCGATGACACATTTTGTCTTGGCTGGTGATACTAGTGAGTTTACACTGCGGCTGGTTCACACCCTGGAGCCGTAGCTTTCACACTACAATCGCACCACACCAGAGTTTGACTGAAGCTGCTCTGATATCACGTCTTCTAAATTAAACCTGCATGTGGTTGGAGGTTTGATCCTAACATTTAAAACTCCATTAGACACAAAAGGGAGACAGTAATTCAGTCAATAGAGAAAACATTGTTTACAGTAACAGACATCAACATCTTCTATTTGTTTGTTTTAACCACAATTCACATAATGATCACAATACGCGGTAGCAGTATTGAATGTTGCTTCCCATGAAGATGGTGATACTAATGGCGGTTAGTGAGGAAGAAGGGTGTAAACATGTCTCTTATTGAGAACATCTGTAAATAGTTTTATTGGTTTATCTTTGACGTTAAGGCGGAGAATGAGGAGGCAGCCCCTGTGGACACGTTCTCCATGGATCCTCAACTGGAGCGGCAGGTGGAAACCATCCGCAACCTGGTGGACTCCTACATCGGCATCATCAACAAATCCATCAGAGACCTCATGCCCAAGACCATCATGCATCTCATGATCAACAGTGTGAGTGGTTAAGAGCAGAGGTCACACACATCGACTCGTGAAGATTTGAAGTCGATTGAGAATTTCTGAACGGAACATGAATACAATAATATATTAATATTAGATTGTTCTAAAATTACAGGCTATCCACTACCATTCAGTCATTTGACATTGAGTTCAGAACAATATGAATTCTACTAAAACTTTGCTGAGATAATGTACACAGCATCATCTCACCTTTGAGGCTCTTGTAGTTTCTGATCGTAGTTGTACCTCCACACTCTAGATCTAGATCATGAACATCAGTATAGCATCCCTGGAGCCAGAGTACAACACTATTTAAAAAAAAAAAACGAGTTATAAATAACATTAACTTAAAATTCTCCTGTAAAGTTCTGAAGTCTAAAGTTTTTCAAAATTAGTTATGAATTTTTAGTTTCCCCTTTTTTTACATAAAAGTTTGTTAAGGCAGTTTTATCTTGTCTGCTGTATGTTACACACTCATAGACTAAAGTTTTCTTCTTCTTGTGCCATACAAGAACAATGTATCATTCTGCTTGGTTTCGGTCCCTGGCACTAAATTAAGTCGATATTTGTTCAAACTAAGTATAAATAAGAAACTATTGCTCGATGCATCTTGAAGAAAACAATGTTTCCGGCTCATTTTAGTCACAGCTTTGTTTCTGCGTTTCACTTTGACACAAGGTCATAAACTGGAAGACACTAATTAAAAAGAATTTATGACGCACACTCATGGAGACTTGTCCATTTATTCCGCTTTATTATTCCGGTGAGCTCACTTTGATGCCTTCCAGCAATGCAGCAGCTGCCCACGCACGCACAAACACACCACTGCCAATGGAGCAGCTTCTTTGATTCCCTTTTCATTGGGTTGAAGCTAATGTGATGCCACTGTCGATAATTTTTGCTCTTGTGGGTAATAATTAACCTCTTCCTTCCAACCATGTGTCCTTTGACATATTATAGATATGTTGTTTTGCTGTTGGCTTTAAGTTGTTGTCGATTTGATTCGAGTTGCCAACGTTGGCTTTAAGGATGTGGCCTTCGTTTTAGGCAAAGGATTTCATCCACGCGGAGCTCCTGGCCTACCTCTACTCATCTGGAGACCAGAACAGCCTCATGGAGGAGTCGGCTGACCAGGCCCAGCGCAGGGATGAAATGTTACGCATGTATCACGCACTCAAGGAAGCACTGCACATCATTGGAGACATCACCACAAGCACCATCTCTACTCCTGTGCCACCGCCCGTCAATGATAATTGGATCCCAGAAGCCAGGTGAGCTTTAAGGAGCTTGATGTTTTTTTTTATGTCTGATCAGACAGTGTACATCAAATATCCTGGATGATGTTCAGATGGCATGTCCCTCACCTCATCTGGTGCTTTGAATTTAGTGTGATTTGATTGATATTTTAATCTGGAACGTCTGCGTCTCAGCCCGACCCCT
>OMNM01002200.1:0-13033 GCA_900302745.1 Parablennius parvicornis | reverse complement strand
CCTCTTTAAAAAACATTGAAGTTAGCGTGGCTCTAAAAATACTTATGTTGAGTGTTTTATTTATGTATTACTTGTTTCATTTGTGTGTGATTGTGTATATATATATATATTGCTGAATTAAAGTGATGCAAATCTGGAAGCAACTGTTTTTGGTTGTTGTTGTTTTTCTGTTGTTTTTTTCTTTGTCTTTTAACAGAGCATAACAAACATAAACGTTTCATGTGTTATTAATCACAGAAAAACAATTACTTATTGTGCTATGCGTAACCACAAAGTCGGAGAGAATAAACGGAAACGCATGGACTCTATTGTCATGACAACGTAAACAGAGCACACTTTTTTTTTTATCGGCGACGTCGACATTGTTTTTTATACTTCTGACTAAACTGAGAAACTTCTTTATATGCTGGGTTGTTGTTTATTTTTTCTTCTTTTATCTTCAAACAATACAGACGATGATTCCACCGACAGATTCACTCCTGAAATACGGAAATCCAGTTTTGATCAGCGAGGGTACAGATCCAAAATCACCGAGGGTGAGTTCACATCAAAAGTTTAACTTTTAACAACTTGATGCAAGAACTTTAAATAAAAGACTCTTGTTTAAAGTATAAAGGATGGACAATTGGGGAGACTGTAAAACGTCAGTTATTAAATTCACGATTAACATGCTGTAGTTATTGCTCAAACCAATTGATTTCAGTGTCAAAATAAATACAAGAGGCAGCACATCAGTTTGATATTGTTTAGATAGTTGAATTTATTACTTTAAAAAATATGATAATGACAGACACACAAAAACATAAACACTATTCATCATGATAAATTTCAAACATTCCCAGCGTAGGTTTCCTCACAAGTCACATCCTGAGTGTACATTATGCTGTAGAACCAATGGGGGGTATTTTTCCACACAGACAAGGCCTTTGAGAGTGAGCACTCAACAGTTGGTTGACTCAGGACCCATTCCACCTCCTCCCAAACCAAAATCTCCCTCTGCTGAAGCCACCAGGCAGCAATGTGAGGAGATCCTGGATGTCATCCTTCCACCCAGGTTAGAATCTTCAAGAAGAGTTTAGAAAGTTCAAACTTAATCACGTTATTTGGGACAGCAGTGGCCTTCAGAGGTTCAATTCCCACTGCTGACAAGTGTTTGACACCGGGAGCTCTCAACGTACTTAGTTAAGGTTAACTATGGATTGTCTGATTGCAGAGAAGTAATTTCCAAGTATTCATTTGACTATAAATATTCCATATTTGTAGGGAATGGACAGAGGGAAATCAACGTTGGATGCAGCATGTGTCCAGTGCACCATGCACAAGAGTGGATGTTATGAACCTGGAAGAAGTACTTGACACAAAGATCCAACAGAGGCAGGCCAGAATAACAGGCATCTGCCCCATCCGCAGGGAGCTCTACACCCAATGCTTCGGTAAGTCACTGTCAATTCAATGTAGATGTACACATAATAAATATGCATAATGTTGCTTAACCGAAAGTTGCGGATTAAAACAAGCTTGCACTAACAAAAATAAAATAAATAAATTTGTCTTCCAGATGAACTAATCAGACAGGTCACTATCAACTGTGCTGAGAGGGGCCTGCTGCTGCTGCGGGTCAGAAATGAAATTCAAATGACCCTCGCCGCCTACCAAGCGCTGTATGAAAGCAGTGTGGCTTTTGGCATAAGAAAAGCTCTGCAGGCTGAGAAGGGCAAAAGTGACACGGAAAAAAGAGTTAAGTTTGACAGGACGCATTGAAACATTTGGAATATAATTGAAAAGTTAAACGTTTCATCAGTAATACACTGACACGAAAAGGTTTCAAAAATATTTCACATCTATAGATATTCTAATGCAGATAGATTTCTTTAAAAAAAAAAAATGCATCAGTGGTGGAAATGTCATTAATATGTAATTTCACTTTATGCCCAACAGAGAGCAGCAAATATCTACTTCAGAATTACTGCAAAACAGAATTGACTTCACTTTAGAAACAACTTCAAGCCTTTTTCAATTCTGTCATATTCCCAGATTGAAGATCTGGAAAATGTGGCTGAAGACCTAAAGAAGCAGCTGAATGAACAGAAAGCTAAATGTGAAATTATCGAGAGGAGAGAAGCTGAAAAGCGCCTGCTGGAAGAAAGGAAGCACATGGAGGCGATTCATCACCTGAAAAGAACCAACGAACAGCTGAAGGTGATGTTTTCAAATCACAAACAAAAATCATAATATGCTTTCAAACAGCAGTAATTGTTGTATTTTAAATCATCTCTTTCTTTTTTTCAGGCCCAAATAGAACTAATAATTGCATCAAAGAAATAACTCGAAGGGGGAAAAAAACCAGAATCCAGTTGCCATGTTTCCAGTACCTGATGTTAATAAATGAGGGACTCTGCTTTATTTCTCAGAAACACACGAATACAAGCAGACAGTTTTTTTCAATACTTTTTTTATTACAGCATTGCATGACATGTATACTTGCAACAATTACTGTATATTTTCTCTTGAACATCAAGAGAACTGTTCACTTGGAGTTGAATGAAAAGTCATTCAAACAGTTCTGGGCTGAAGTGAAAAGACAATGTAAAAAGGCCAGATACAGAGTGAATTTCTTTTCAGAAATACTTTTCACGAGTCAGTTTCACACCTTCTCTCAACTTGTCGGATCAATAAAAGAGATTTATTGAATATCTTGCGCGACTCTATTTAAACCTCCAGTTCAGTGCTTGGATCTTTTGACCCTCGGACCGTCTCTGGCTGCTGTTGGAATCTTTTTGTTCTTGTTTTTGTTTTTCACATTGTGGGTGTCGTAATAACGTACACCGACTTTCTTTGTCTTCTGAGCACGATCCACTGCTCTTCTCTGTGGAAATGGAGAAAGGAGGGAGAGGCCGTCAAGCTTCTTTCTGACATGAATCTTTCTTGCATCAATGAGAAACAGACATATTTTGTGTTGAGACTGGTGTGTTTGATGTCAGAGAGAACAAACATTACGTACCTGTTTGGACGTCAGTTTTTGGGACTGGGTTCGCTCCACATCCTCAGCTTTCCTTTTCTTGCCCCGCTGGTTTAAGGCTGAATTCACAAGAATTAACACATCACATGTCATTACCTGATCAACTTTGTCTAGACGCACAAATATAAACACTAAATTCACATTTGTAAATACGACAGAACCACAATCTACGTTTTATCTTCTGATTAACTGGAAATTTTGAATCATTACTAATGAGATTAATGACAGATGAGATTAATGACAGAAGCGTTGACAACCTTTGTTCTGTGCTTGCTTTGTTGTCGCTGCTTGTTTAGTCTTCATGTCTGTGAACGCTTTGTCAGAAAGTGCCTTTGGTATCCTGCGCAAAGAAATGACAGGGTAAATTGTTATTCGACATAACGCAATGTTTACTGCTGCTGGATCCTGCTGAAATGAAAAGTAATGAAATTACACGTAGAGTAACTATGCAGTCGTTATTTGACTTTGTTTTTCAGTGTGTGGGCTGAAATTAAACCAGAGGAGATCCAGTTTATAGAACACAGTGACACATGAAAGCTATGAAAGAAGGCCACTGATCACACGGCCAAACTATGACTGCTGGCCGTCAGTGGTCACCTCACATGCGTGGCATCATAAGGACGATACAAAGAAAGAAAATATGGAAAGTGAGGATTGGGAAACTGCACACTGACCGGATGGCAGAGAAGCGCTTGGATTTGGCTCGGTCCAGGAACTGCTTGTACTTTGCTATCTTCTCATCCAGCTCTCGGATCACCTCCTTTGAACTCTTGCTGCCATTCGCCTTCTCAGACTGAGAGGTACTGGACTCGGGGACCTCCGTCTCCTCAGTGGCTGGCTCAGCACCGGCCTCATCTTCCTCTTCCACCTTGTCTGCCTCGCTGCCTTCCTCGCCATCCGAGCTGGAAAAGTCTGACATATCCAGGTCAGGCATCTCCACTGGAACCAAGTCTTCCTCGCTGAACTCGGGTGCCACGTTGATCTTGCCAAAGTTCTGCCGAACATTAGCCAGAATCTTCTGGACTTGCTCTTTCTGTCTATTCTGCTGTTGCTCTGCGGTGGCGTCTGGATTGTCTTGCTGTTCCTCCTGCACATTCTCTTCTAGCTCGGATGGCCCTTTGACTGGCAGCGGCTTCTCCGCCTAGAGTAACATACACTGATGAAAAAACACACGTGTGCAGGTGGCTTCAGAAATAACAACGCCATTTCTTTCTTTTCTTACCTCTGGATCTCCTTCAGGTCCGGGGGGCTTCACAAAGAACGGGATTCGGCCTCTCTGCCAATCGTTCAAAACCATTTTGGAGACTGTGGGAAGATCTGGTTCACCGCCCTGTAAAAGAACCAGAATATCAAGGACTTAATAGAAGCACAGCTTTTGGAAGAATTCAACATGAAATAGCAAAATAGCTAAAGGCAGACTGCCACCATCAAACACTTCATCAAGTGGACATCCAAAATGCTTTGATTTAATTGTGAAGCACTTGTAAAACCAATGCTTATTTTGATATGTCCCGGTTAGAACCGATGCTGCAAATATTTAAAAAAAAACATACAAAAATTAAGGCTGTTTTTTATTCTATTATGTTAATATGCAATAATAATGTGATTTGATGTAGATCAAGGTAATGGCCATGTGCTTTACAGTCTGTTCTTCAAACAACAGTTTTCTTTTTCTTGCCCTAATTTGAAGTTGTTTTCTCTTTTGGATCAAATATTTGTCTGAAGTTTCTACAAGGAGCATGTCAGAACCATCTGTTGTTTTGGTGCTTCAGACTTTTGCTCTGAGACCACAGTAATCAGATCAATCAATCAATTCAAATTTCAAGATTTTTTGTGAACCGTTTTTCTTTTCTTCACATTTATAGTTGTACCATTTTGAATTTGCAGCGCATGAAAAATGACTGAGGAAGTCAAAAAATTAGCGCTTCTAAACTGAACCAATAATTTGTTGCAGTTTGAAATATTTATTTTCGATATAATGTTATCATGGTGAAGGGAATTGAGGATAGCTACAAAAGGCTGTCTAAAAGAGAAAATGAAAGGGCAACCTTCAGAAGTTTCCCGGTGCGAAACGCCAGCTTTTCAAGAAAGTCTTCGGCAGATGACCATGTGGGGACGCGGTATGTCTTCTGAATGTATTCTGGCTTGGCCCGCTCCAGGACGGCCCCGATGTGTTCCTCTGGGTTCTTGATCTTCTCCACTTGAACCTTTGAAGAAGAAGAAAAAAAAAAGAGGGAGAAAGTGGTGTGAGGATAACAACCTGCAACCCAGTCGGGTAGAAAGTCTTACTCCTGAAAGGATGTTGAGCATCGCCGTAATGAAAGAGACTCACCACTCCTTTCAAGACAATATCAGTTTCACTGTCCTCTGAAGGGTAGACCACACCGGGGCAGTCAATGAGGAAGATGCGCCTCATCAGAGTGATGTACTGCCACACCTGAGAGAAAAGTCAAAACAACAATGTGCATCGTGTGGTCAAACACTTAACACAGCAAAGGGGAGGTACGCAGACAACTCACCACCTACAGAAAGGTCAATGGGTTAAAACTAGGAGTCTTCTTAATGATATGTAGCATTCCGACACATTTTTATTCATGTTAGCATTAAAACTGTATTCAACCTCCATGAAAACCTACAAGAACATTATTCCCAGCATCCAGAAACAACTAAGTGGTTTGTTAAGAGTCTGTCCTGTTGTGCTTTTAACAAACAAGGACATCTCAAAGCTAAAATGCCAAAATGTATTACAGATCATCAGTTTGAATCAAAGACAAGGTGAGAAATAAAGAAGTGTTGGCTCTGAGCCCATCAGATTCATTGGACAGGTGTGTGGAAACAAAAAAATCTCTG
The DNA here is from genome assembly GCA_900302745.1 of Parablennius parvicornis. NCBI lineage: Eukaryota > Metazoa > Chordata > Actinopteri > Blenniiformes > Blenniidae > Parablennius > Parablennius parvicornis. The sequence continues at coordinate 7,164 of OMNM01002200.1, read as the reverse complement.
CTCTGTTGTGGTCCAAGTTTACAATTTTGGCAAACACAGAAAGCTAAAGATGTATTCCCCTTTCATTCCCCTTGACCTTTCTATGGACTCTGGGGGGTTTCAGGCCCGTGTTGGTTTCCAAAGAGGATAAGCAGCCGAGGAGAGAGGAAATTACAGATAAAAGATGTTGTTGTTCTTTCTCCTGGTCCAATCTGCACTTAGATTTCCAGTCATATAGTGAAGCATACATGGCCAGTTCATTTTGTTGTTGCAGCCATCGACATTTACCAAGTTCTTTCACCTCACGCCACCTCATCACAATCAAAGAGCAATTCACCACCATATAAATCATGCACAGCGATGCAAGTCAAACATTTTCCTTTTCAATAAATGCGTATTGACAGTACCTTAGTTTCTCCAGCCAGAGGTGCCACGTTGCAGACCTTCTTAGACCGCAGAGTGTTGATGACTGAACTTTTGCCCACATTTGGATAGCCAATGAAACCCACACTTATCTGCTTCTTGTCGGTGTGGAGCTGTGAGAAGCAAAAAGAATGAGGAAAGTTATGAGTGTTGTGTTTAAAACAAAAGCCTCGGTTCAAGGACAAAACATTAGATGGGCCTCTGTTGCAATAAGCTATAAAACAAGTAAACCTGTCACAACTCCAAACACACCAGCCCTCAGAAAAACTCTTACAAAAAATTTTTTTTTATGTTAACTATCATAAAGGTTTACAAGATTCTATGAAACAAAACATATTCAATTTATGGACATTTTCAAAGAATAACTCGACATCAAACAGACATTCTGGGGGAAATATTAAATCATTTTGAATTTTATTGTGATGCAGATTCACGAACTTCACCCAAATGTTACATGGCTGTTCTTTTATGAAATGCTCCCTTCTTTCCCACCAGGTGAAAAAGTATGAAACATACATTGACCTGCTGCCAATCAACATACTTAGTTGTAAAATGCACCGGCAGTTTTTTACCCAGTTTTTTTGAGATCTGTCACCGAGAACAACCTTAAAATGTCTTCATTTTCCATCTACGTACATTTCAATATCTGGGAATGTTGTGTATGGTCCATCATGGCATTCTTTTTTTTATCTCAGTTCATCAGAGTTCCTGCTTTTTTGGAACTGGGGAAGAGGATTATGTTGAAGATGTATGTGACCACACCAAGTAGGTATTGGGCCGATCCGATCTAGTATCGGGTTCAGATACGACATAATTCACGGATCGGAAATTTCTGATCCAACCTGCGGAGAGTTCTGATCCACGAGCCTCGACCGTGTTCATCGTCTGCTGAAATGACTCCACAAGTGGTTCTGCTGGGCCAGTTGGGCCAGCTGCTCTGTGTGCTGGCTGCAAAATGTGGAATGGATTTCCTGAACGGGGGCGGGTCTCAATGCGAAGCGGAGTATTGAGTCAAGAAATCCATTCCACAGTTTGCAGCCAGCGAGTACGCTAACATAGTAGCACCGTGGCTATCCGACTTTTCATGACATGTCTGTTGTTTGAATGTATTTAACGCTCCAAACACCACGAAGCAAAACAGCAACGTGCAATGTTTGCAAAGTCGTTGTACAGCGAGGCGGCCGCTCTGCAGCCAGGTGTCACTGTTTTAAAAAGCCAGCTCGATGAGGAGAGCAGCACTGAGCACGCTTCTCCATGCTGTCAGCAGCGATTCACACCTAAGTGAAGCCGAGTCCTACTCCACACAAAATTAGGTGAAAATAGTCCCAATCGTTTGTCCTGCGTTAGTGCTGGAATCATTGCTGTTTGTGCTGCTTTGCTAAATGATTTCCCCAGAGATTAATAAAGGGATTCTGAGGGTTTAAAGATATAACAAGTTTATTATGAGATGATGACATCATGCAGACCCCCACATTGACCAAGTTGAACAAAAACAGTTTGTTCTGCTCTCTTTTTTGACTTTATAATGACCTCAAGTTGCCTTTAGGGAGCAGACATGCATACATTTGTACATTTCATACTTGCCTGTAGAGAAGAGTTTATCACAGCCTCAATATAAAATCAACAATAATGATAATAATAATAAAGCAAACAGAGTTTGGTATCTGAAAAGCATCGACATCAACAGATATCCATATTTAGGTATTGGGATCGGATCAAAAGTGAAAAAATGTGAATCGCTGCATCCCATCACAGCAACAAATCTAAAGAAGGGTTTCTCGGTTGAAAAGTGTGACAGCACTACTGACAGTACATTGTTATGAATCTGCATTTTTAGTGCTTACGCCACCATGTGGACAAAATTAACAATGTATGATTAAACAGACTAATAACAACTTGCTGACTTTGATAGGTCTGGTGGCAGGACTTCAAAACACAATCTTAATTGGTTGACTGATTTTTAAATGGAAAAATATTACTAATAGGAACATTTAATGACTGTTGTATGGGCATTTTACAAAGTTTCAAAGAGGAAATAGATTGATACGATAAAATAAATACATAGGTGAATAAATGGCCTTGTTTATATCGTCTCTTCATACAATAAAGCTGCTAATTTGGAGTATCATAAGAATTACTTCGAAAAAAACCTAGATAAGTAGCACTAACACCCCGAAAAATCCAAAGGGATATCAAGGCATTCAAGCCTTAATCTACAAATAAAAAAGCTCTGTCGACTATCAGTTTCTGAGAACAGAGTATGATTGTTGCTGTGGTGCTGCTGCTTGTTCTTCTTCTCTTTTTTTTTTTTTTTTGCAAATAAGTACAAGAAATCCAAAATATCTGTGAGTTTCTCACCTTGCCAAACTGTCTGAGCAGCTGGATGAGCGAGCCTTTTCCAAACGAGCTGGTGAGGCTGGCGTGAAAAGCCAAAGTCGGGTATTCCTGGGACAAAACGGCCACCCACCGTTTCTAGTTCAAAGACAGCAGCATGCATTAACACCACGACAAAACAAACAATACCCCCGACCCCTGAAGCCAAACGGAAAACAAGACTCACTGTGACCCAGGTGGGGATGAGGTCACACTTGTTCAGAACAAAGATGAGATGTTTCCAGGGTTTCTCTTTCTTCAGGTAGGTCTCGATGTTCTGGGAACGTGTTCCCATGGGGTCGCGGGCATCCAGCACTTGGATGATGACATCAGACGAGTCGATCACCTGTCACAATGCGAGAGAGGCATGTAGACCGACCTCGCAGCAAAAGATCTGCAGCAACATAAGTAACTCAAGAATGATGACGATACCTTGTAAAGTTCTCCCCAGATCCTCTTGGACTGACCCTTTTTGAAAATCTCTTCTCGCGCTTCCTCTCTGTCAACAATAGAAAGCTATTTCATTTTACCCCCCGAGAGAAAAATTGAAATCCAGCAGATTTGCCAAAGATGAGTTTCACGTTGATATTGTGTTGAGTGAGACTCTTACCGGACCCCCGTGTCCTCGGTTACAAGGTTTTTGTCCTTGTCGGCATTGTAGCTCATGGCCGAGGCCTCCGCTTGCTCGAGCAGGTCTTTCACATCCCCTACCACGAGACTGGGCCTCTTTCTTTGGGCTTTGGGTCCAAACGTAGTTTCAAAAGCCTCTGTGTCCAGAATGTGCACCTTGGAGTTCTGCCGTTGTTGAAAAAAAAAAAAAACCTTGGTATGAGCTGTGAAAATTTGATTTTCCCAAGAATTTACAAGATTATGCCAGTAGATATATTAAAGTTATTAAAGCACCAGACTGTTTTTGCCCTTACATTACAGGTTTGAAGAACTTATTTGGACCAAAATGTTGTGACACTGATAAAAGAGGATGGAGCAGAAAAACAAATGGAGGCAAGTTTTGCTGCATATTATTGTGTAATAGCATATTTTTTTGTAGGTCTGAAACAATGCCGAAAAACAGATGTCTTCTCCTTATTTTTCCTTCCATGAAAATGTTAATTGTAACTTACTTAGATAAATAAAAGCTAAACAAAGTTCTTTTTCTGGTTTCAAAAAAGAAAAAAAAAGGAAAAAAATATCAATCAAATAATTGTAAAAATAACCAACAGATGAATCGAGCAGCAAAATAATCATTAGTTGCAGCCCTAAAATGTTGTCATTGTTGGGTTTGAACTCGAGTGGAACGATTTTGCCTTCGATCAGATGGTAATATTATGGGATTTAATCGAGAAGTGATTGGATACCCTCATGAATGTGACTACAGCTTTTTAGAAGCAAAGCAGTTCAACAGTTTTTGGTCACTTCCCCTTAAACTTGGGTGTTTCAGTGCCTCTGACTTCTGGCCTGTTATGTGTGAAGCATTATTGAATTAATCGCTGGATTCACTCGGCCGTCTGACTACATCACATCTGCACAGCTTGACAAAGTCTATAACACATAAAACATACTAAGAGTTGCTCTGTATCATCTGCAGACAACGCTTTGGCTGGAAAAATGAACACTATCTAAAAATTGCCTTGAATAACTGGTAATGGCATTTCAAAGATAAAGTAAAAGAATAAAAAAATTAGGGGTTAAAACTGTGCACACGCCACAACCTATGGTAGCATCACCAAGTGGAGGAAAACCCCCTGAAACAATCCCTCAAATCACCAATCAGCTTGCATAGTTTCAACAGCCCCTGTTCTTCTTCAGTAGGAACAAAATGCTTGGAAAATACGTCTATGAGTTACAGCAAAACTGCTGAAAACTTGACATGCACAGTAATGCTTCATCCAGATAAACGCTTGACATAGAAAAAGCTTTTTGGTGTTATAGCCAATTTTTGACACAGTCACAGTGATACAGAGTGAAAGTTATTTATAGAGAAACTTTAACAGGAAAGGGGTCACAAAGTGCGTTGAAGAGGGAAAGTTAAGTTTAAAGAAAAAAAAAAAGAATGAAAAAAAAAAAAAAGTCCTTCCGAAGGCTGGAGACAGAAACACAGAACAAATGTATACAGAAAACAGAACCCTCAAATATGCAACGACAAAGCCAGTGAAACATTGAAGGCTGTGCCAGTGCTGATTACATTTTCCAATGATCTTAAAACACAAGCCGTCCTGCTATTGCAACGCTGCCATGAAGGGTGGAAGTTACAAGCTTTGTCAGAAACGAGGCTGTTTATACCCTCCGGTCGGCCACTCTGACAACGTGCCAGAGGTTTTCAGACAGGGTCTCTGTTTCTTTTAAAAAGACGTTTACCCCAAGAAACCAAAAGTACTTCATCTGCTTCTTAGGAAGAAGGTAATCCCTCTGGAACAGAGCCACAACTGACAAATTACTTTCATCATCAATTAATCTGTGGCTTATGCTTCGAGTGAAAGTCAAGCACAGTTTTCCAAAAACCAGACTTGGTCTCATCCTACGGTCCAAATGCACATTTTAAAGCAGGAATCAGACATTTTGCTTAAAAAAACAACAACAAAAAAAACAGCCAAAACTCTTAAATGTTTAGGATAATAACTGCCAATACACTACATGATAATACCAATCTACCCATTGATAAATGTCAATTACTCACATATATATGACGTTAATGGCAAAGACGCAAACGACAACGTGCCGATTGTAATGAAAATGGCTTCTGGGCTGGTCAATAAATCTACTTATTGACCTTGAGCTGCCTCAGTTAAGCGAGTACAGGACTTGAAGAAAGACGGGTAGATCAGCCTGTTATTTAGAGCCTCGCCGGTTCTGGAGTCAATTTAAAAACTTTGCAGAAAGCATCTTCTCATAAGCCAAACACAATGCTAGTGACCTTACAGCACAGCAGGACCGGGCTAAATGAGGATTCAAATCTGTTTTCATTTTCATGTCACACGATTAAAAAATATAAAATAAAAAAAAAAAAAATCCCGGGAAACAGGAAAAAAGGACTTCTTATTTGCATCAGAGCCGGTGAAAATGTTTAAATGTCAAAATGTGAGTGCACTGATGTCAATATTTGTGAAAGTGTTAATTCAACCCCCAAAAAAATCCATCTACGGAGAGAAAAAAGAAAATTCGAAGCAGCCGTTTGGTTCATACTCACATGGGCTTTGACCCGATCGTGCAAAAGGGACATTGGAAGTTTGCTTTGTCTCATCACAACACGATAGGGATCCTTCTGTATGGCTCCCATCTCTTCTTGGAACTTCTGGAGGGACGACTGCTTGATCACACGCGTATTTGCTACAACAGACGACACAGATGTCAATACGGATGAAATTGGTTTAAATGCCCTCCCTTTTCCTAAAATTCCCAGAATTCCCACACTGGAGCAATTTAAATACGCTGACCAAAAACTTCACAACTCCAGGTCATAAAATCTTTTTTGTTTCTCCAAGAAACATCATTATTACTACAACAAGTCAATAGTACAGAATGTCAGTACTTAACCTTTTGCACCTATCATTACCACTGGCAGGATTTGGCATCATCACTTCTCATAACTAAAACTCCCAGACAGTTTACGATATCTAGAAAATCTAAAATCAGACACAGAGAGCATTAAAGTGGCTCTCGGACTTGTCCAATCACAGACATGATTCACTGGCATGTCCCACATTTAACATGAGCTTCTCAGCATTGAAAAAAACACATACTATTGGATACAACATACAGTGCCATGCGAAAGTATTCGGCCCCCTTGAACTTTTCGACCTTTTACCACATTTCAGGCTTCAAACATAAAGATATAAAACTGTAATTTTTTGTGAAGAATCAACAACAAGTGGGACACAATCATGAAGTGAAACGAAATTTATTAGATATTTCAAACATTTTTAACAAATAAAAAACTGAAAAATTGGGCGCGCAAAATTATTCAGCCCCCTTAAGTTAATACTTTGTAGCGCCACCTTTTGCTGCGATTACTGCTGTAAGTCACTTGGGATATGTCTCTATCAGTTTTGCACATTGAGAGACTGAAATATTTGCTCATTCCTCCTTGCAAAACAGCTCGAGCTCAGTGAAGTTGGATGGACAGCGTCTGTGAACAGCAGTTTTCAGTTCTTTCCACAGATTCTCGATTGGTTTCAGGTCTGGACTTTGACTTGGCCATTCTAACACCTGGATATGTTGATTTGTGAACCATTTGTGAACCATGTTGATGTTGTTCATTTGTATTTTACTAAAATGTACTACAATATAGGTTTCGCCAGCAGAGGGCACTCGGTGGTACCTTAAGAATCAGCAGCTGATGTCAGCAGAAGTCTCGTCAATACATGATGTGGCTGTACTATAAAAATACAATAT
>OMNM01002196.1:0-12610 GCA_900302745.1 Parablennius parvicornis | reverse complement strand
TCATTCTTCTCATTTAATAGGTTTTTTTCAAGGTTATTCTGGTATGTTTGATTCTCAAAGATATTTGTTTTAAGCGAGAACAAACATGTTGATTTACCACGGGGAGGTCTGCCGAGTCTGTGTCTTTGGTTATAGAGAGATAGCTTATTATTTTCCTTTTTAACTGTATATTGTATGCATACAAAGGAAGACTACATAATAAAATATATAATTAAGACATCTGGACTTAAATGTTGCCTATTATTTTTGTATCTTTTCAAGCCAAACTCTAAAATGCATTATAATTTCATATACTTTTATGTCATATACTATTATTTAGGATATCAAGAAGAAATCCCACAACATTATTGTTGTGCAGTCATAACAATGGGACCTCTCTTTTCATTTCATTATGTCCCTCAACCATCTAGCAGGGAAACAAAACATCCAATGATTTAAACAACTCTGACAAGAAAACCAGCTGCGTTTACCCCATTAGGCTTCTGGGTGTGTGCGCACTAATCGTCAACCATTTCGCCCAGACAGGAAGTGACACAAAACCTGGAAGTAGGACACCTGTGTACCAAGGAACCGATGGCTGACCTGGACAACATTCAACTATGGAGGTAAATTAAACACTTAAATCAGCTATGAATAAATGAATGAATTCAGTCTTTGTTAGAAATTAAAACACCGTTTCCAAATTATAAATGTATTAAAACAATTTCTTACACCTTCAGACAATATACTCCCCTCCATCAGCAAGCTTTTAGCTAATAAACTGCCGTTGGTTGAAGCACTATCACTCCTGCAATCACCCACAAACATTAAGCTTGATGGGTGTGTAATCTTAAAGACGTACACAAGCTTGCCTCATAAAGTTCATTTGAATGTGTGAAACAAATTTATTAGTTATCCATCCAGACCTGGGTGATTCATCCTGGACCGATATGCAGGAGCGAAAGGCATTTTTACCCATTGAGCTACAAAAAAAAAAAAAACAACAACAAAAAAAGAAAAACATATTCCCACATTTGGTGTTTTGATGACGGTGCCAGCAAATACTGTCCAACTCAGTGGTCCAAAACCCTCCATTGTTGAATTGGCTTGAAATCTAACAACTAAAAAGGTCATGACTGATTGATTCACATTATTTTTACACTCATTAAAATGATTCTCTTTGGCCAGAATAGAGACATCTGTATTCATTATGTTTCCATGACCACTGAGCTTTTCCTTGTTCTTTTTTTACATTTTAGTAGAAGTGGCTGTATCTCATATAATTCATATAAAAACAATGTATAACAGAATCTGAGGAATCCTTAAAGACTAACATATAGGCAAAAATAAAGTCAATCGACCTGCAGTATCCAAAGATTTCTGGAACCAGTTCTAGTTAACAAAGAAAAAATATATTGCTGACAGACTTCTGCATGATTGCTTTTTTTTTTGTGGTTTTTTTGTGTTTTATTTTTTTTTTTTTGCTGTCCAGCTGGCTGAGGAAAAGAGGGTGCATCTACTGTAGGTAGACACAAAGTTGGCAGAAATTCTTGTGTAAACGATAAAGAAATCCATCGTGCTGCAACCCAGCAAAGCAACGGAAAGCCCACAAACAAAACTCACGTTCTCACTTTCTCATGTCAACAGACGCACGGGCTCGTTTGTTGGATTTTAACAAGCATCTGTGCAATATCTTTATGTTGAAGTCACGGCGGTAGATGCCCATCCTTCGATATAACTTTGTTTTCTTTGTTGAGAACCAGAGAAACACCTCATGCTCTAATTTTGTAGGAAAAAAAGAAAAAGAAAAAAAAACAACTTTTGAAGTTAATTTTCTTTCTTGAAGTAGAATCATAAAACTATTCTATTGTAATATTACCCCCCACACACACACACACACACACTTTTTGGTTGCTGCTTCACCGTCTGTCGTGCATCCATAAACTCAGAGGCAAACATATTGTTTTAATCACCACCAAAGGAAATTATTATTATTCTCACTCTGTCACAACCTGCTGTTTTTGTGAAAGCTGAACCTCAGCTTATTGTTCTATTAGTCCTAGGGTGTCAATTTAAAGACCTCATGAGATGAAAAATGGATTCCCATCATTTTAATCTCATCTTTTTGTGCTTGTTGTTCATTTATCTTTCGATCATGCCAAATAGTTACCCCTCCCCGCCCTCCAAATAAAATAATTTTCATATTTTTCTGTTCAGGTTCTTTTCCTTTAAAATGGTGTCAAATATAAAATGACTTATTCTGCACTTGCAGGCTTTTACTGATTCTGCAACAATTACAGAAGCAGTTTTGCAGGTGTCTCCTCCACACCCGAACACTGGCTTCACATAATGTTTTGAAGTGGTTGGCAGCTGAGTGTAGTGCATGGTGTTGCAATAAAATGTTAGTTATGCAAAATTTTAGACAGCAACATGCTAATAAATTATTACCATCATAAAATCATGAGCACAGATAGAATTCATGAATTTTCTGAAAGCTTTTTGCTTTTGTTGTATGAGCAGGGATGTCAAACTTTTTTGTAATTCAGGGCCCACATACAGCAAATAATTCCATTTCTTGAGTGGGCTGGACAAGTGAAATATAGTAAGTATAACCTTTAAATTTAAACTTGCTGTTGTTGTGGCACGGAGTATACGATGAAATGTGTATAGTTTCACAAAACCAAACAATTGTTACAGAAAATGACTACAATCTCAACATATAACCAATTATAATGAAACCCTCCAGTGCAAAATACAGTGAATTGTCCTAAAAATGTCACCTTATTCATTATGTATGTTTTTACAATGTCACCCTGACAGCATGGCTTTGAGGTGAGATTGCTCACAATGAGGTTGTGATCTTTCACAGTAGCATCACCAATATCTCAGCACAGGTCTCAGCAAACTGTAAAGATTTCAAAGAAAACAGAACACTAAGGGCAGCTCTGTGTTATGCTCAACACTGCAGTTGCAGACATTGGAGAGCTGCTGTCTCTCTCAGTCCTGCTCATTGAGGTAGCTTTCAGCTTTAGCATTAGCATGCTCTTAATTCCCTGGAGGCATATTCACAGTCCCTAAATAAACACCAACTTACACATTTATAAAGGATATCTTTTCTGCTGTTATTATTCTTAGATGATGTTTTGCTGCTTCTACTTGCCATCACTTGTTCATTAATCAGTTTTAAAGTAGGTGTTATGCCAAGTTTTGCATGACAGCTGAAAATATCATCCCTCTTGCAGGAGTATGTGAAGCATTGGACATTGCTCAAGGAGACAAAGATAGTGTCAACGTATAACCATTTTACTAACTGATGCAACTTTAGAGAAATATTATGTGTGATTCACTCGTGAGTCTAATCCACTCGCTACCAGCTGCTTAGTTAGAGTGTTGCAATGACAGACAGACAGTTAGACACTCTATTGTCATTGTATCCATACAATGCAAAATATGTCAATATGAATCAAACCTTTTAAATTGAGACGTTTTTAAAAGAAATACAGAAATCAAGTCAGACTCAGACATCCATTCACACGGTCTTTGAGTGAAAGCTTCTTTGTTGTTGAAGAAATGCCGTTTTAACTAAGGCACCCTGAGCAGCGTGCTGAACATTCTTTTCAGGACAGGGTTCATTCGGGGACACACTCGTGCTAATGGGAAAGCTTCATGCAGTCTTGCAGGATACAAGTCGCTCTCAGCAGCAGTGGCCGCCACTGGCTCTGCACTTCAGAACTCCTCCCTTCACGCCCCCTTGTCGGCCTAAGAGAGGAAAATGAGGCTGAAGAGATTTCTTACAAAAACTACAAAATGTTACACATGTACACATGCATGGTGGTGCATGATGAAGACCGCAGTTGTTTGTGCTTGAGGCAGAGGAGGAGCACGTCTGGCATTGCAATAAGACTTTGCAGGCACGCTGCCCTATGTGATTCTACGGGCCAATTTTTTCTTAAGCTGGTAGAAGCTGTGTGGGGTTAGTCAACACCACGTCTCTCTTCTGCTCTCTGAAAACATTGTGCTTAAGTGACTTTTCTCTCCCAAGGTATGCTTAATGATTGTCACAGTTTCACCTCCATCAGCTGTACTCATGCAAATGATGGGTTTACCCTGCTGCCTAATGATGTGATTGAATAATAGATGTCATGTGCGTGGAAGTATCAAAGTCATACCAACAGTCAGTTAACGAGGACGAGCACTGTGGAGAAAAACAAATAAAGGATAGTCTTTGTAACGAACACAACGCTCAAGTGAGGGTGAGCTGGATGTTACACTCTGATGAGGACACAAGTTAATTTTTTTTAAAAAAGGACTGAATTTGGTCTGATATATTTCCTGATGTTTTAATTGATTTGGATGAGGAAGAGCTGTTGGCAGAAATTGTGATACTTTAGGGTTTTTTTTAAATTTTTTATTATTCACTATTCCAATAAAATCTCTGAAAGGCAGATTGGATTGATCATTCTCCATCCATTTATCCTCTATGATCACTTTATCCAAGTTAGGGTCACAGGGGTCAGGAGCCTATCGCAGCTGACACTGGGTGATAAACAGTACATCACAGGGTTAATACAGACCGAAAAACCTCAAGACAACATGTAACAAGGATGTCTTTGAAGTCTGGGAGGATGCAAGCTCCAAACACAAAAATGCCCTGGCTTGGAATCAAAACAGTTTTATTTTTTCTCATTGTGAGGCAAAAGCGCAAAACACTACACCACTTTTAAGTCCCCGGATCACTCACTGTGATGACTCAATGATAGCTGATGCTGTCTTTCCAAATGTGTACTGCTACTGGCACATTTAGGTCCATCACAGCAGGAAAGGAATACAAATCCACTGCACATGTACAAAGAAAAAAATGATGGATTGAGAAAGGAAGTCCAGTATATTCCTTTTCTCTTTGCACACCTGTTTCATCCTGGCTTACATTTATGAAGGAATATCATCACCTGCTGGTCTGCTTTGTTCACTACATTTCTCACTCTTTGAATAACAGCTCACATTTAAAGAAGGAAAAAGAAAACAGAAAATAAAACAAAACAGAATTGCTTTGCAACTTTCTCCCACTGATCTGCTTTTGTAGTACGTCTATAGAGTTGCTAAAGCGTGGGAGTTGGAAAGGTTACAGAAAATATGTGGAGTAAGATTAATTAGACTTGCTGAAGTAGTAAGACATTTTTCTGACAAAAAAAGTGCTCAAGGGCACAGGAAATGTTGCATGAACTTGTGCGCAATATATGTCACTGGCATCAGATAAGTGGAAATGCAGTAAGAACCGAGGGCAGATTTTGGGAAAGCAAAGAAAAATAAGAACGAGCTCATACAGCTTAAAACTAACAAAATAACACCAAAATTATCCGAATCTCAGCCACTTTTTTTTTTTTAAACTCAGCACTCCCACTTATGCGGTTATGCTCGCCGCTTTTGACATTTTGTTTGCACAAGCACTTTTCTTCGCGATGCTTATTTACTGAATGGTGACAAATCCCCGGTAAAGTAAGTGCATGGTTGTTGTTGGTACATTCCATGCACTAGCCCCCCCCACCACCCCCTTTGCCTTTAAGTTCAAAGTTAATTGTGCATTTCATGACTGTAGTGCTGATAAAATTAAGTTATGCATTAAAATCAGTGTTCAGCATAAAATGTTAGCATTTATTTAACAATCCTGTCAGTGCAGGGGATTGGATGTGTAGCCTTTGGTCACAAGTTTCACAAGCTTCAAGTGCCTCTAGGAATTTTAAATTTTTTTTTTTAACTGTTTAGTCTACTGTGGTAATTTTTCTTATCTCTTTTCCCACAATTTGCTCTTGAATCAGTTTGTGGTTGTTTTTATTATCCTAATTTCTATTTTGTTAGAAGGCTTTCATGAGAGAAGACTACTGGAGTTGCATACCTGTGTGTGATATGTTTGTGGTGCAGAAAACAGACTACCTATACGTCACTTACTGGTTTGAGAAAGAAGACTTCAATTTCGCTTTTTAAAAAAGAAAACATTTTGTTGTGTAAGTGTCCTGGATGTTTTAGAAAACAGTGGGCTGGTTTCCAAATTACCCACTAGGCATGGAGCGACAAAACAAGCTGTGCTCTAGAGAGAGCTTGTAATAGATTACAGTGATTCCCCTTGGACATGCTGTTGAGCAGGTGGCGCCTTAGCTGGTGCAACACGCGGCAATGAATTTACCATTTCCTGCCCCACCATCTGACTATAAATCATAGAGTCTGAAAACACATTTTTAATAACCAAAGAGGCAATTAAATAAATTAAAATGAGAGTTGAAGACAACTATCTTTGTGGGTTATTTTTTCTCATTAACCTGAAGCATACTTACATGATATGAAACACAAGCTATAGAATGAATACATAATTATCCTTAACCTTACGTTTGAGATCTGTTAAGCCTCTGCAATAGATGTTACAGACTGATTAAGTGGTGCTACTATCTAAAATGGCTTCTTTGTTGTTTATCCACCCTTCCTCTTTGCTACTTTATCCATCTGTGATTGGCAGGGGACTGAAGCCGATCCTGTGAACTAGGGATGTTCCTGGAAACTAATTTCTTCATCAGCCAAACTTAGATTTGAATTAACATAAGCCAATTACTCTAAATGAGCAAAATGCTCAGAAAAACCGACGACATTTTCATAATTCATAGTTAGTCATTTCAAACACTGTCCCCAAAATGTACTTCAAAGCATTTTATTGCTTTTAATCACAATCTTCAACAGCTATATTGGATTGCTGTATGCTCGTGTTGTGCATCGCAACTCCAAAGATTCACTGTCAACATTTAAACTTCCTGAAGCTTTTACCTTCGACAAAGGGGAACCAAGTCATGCTGGGTCAAAGTCTTGATAAGAAACTGCAGCGTTTCCAGTGTAGTATCAGATATGATCACACAAGGTAAACATGCCAAACAACAGAAGCAGCTTCGTTTGGTGAAAGTTAATTTGAAATTGCTTGAGTTGATGTGATTAAACATGGCTCCAGCAGCTTGTTTATACGCCACATTTCTCGTGTTTCATTCTCGTGAATAAAACATTCACCAACTAATGTTTCTAGTGCTGACTAGTGAAAGGGTGGGCGTTTAAATGCTTGGCCAACTAGCTGTGTGTATCTCAAATTTGGAATAAAGCCAGGAACACCCCCGGACACCAGGCCATAAAAGGGCAAACACAGACAGATGGACAGACTCACATTCTCAATTCTGGGCAATTCAGAGTGGCCAATTAACTTTGAATACATGTTTTTTGCACTGTGGGGGGAAACTGAGAAAAAAAACAAACGCACAGAGTGAACATGCAAACTGCACACAAAAATGCAAACAAGTCCAGACTTGAATTGGGGGCTGGTATTTGTGCTCCGAGTTGAGAGCACTAACAGCGAGAGAGGTGTGTGATTCTTTGACTGGACGCTTAAATGTCAAGACCCTTGCTAGTTAGCGGCAGAAATATCAGTTGGGGCAAAAACAATTACCGTAATTTCTGGAATATAAACTGCTACTTTTTCTGTTTAGAGGCTTAGAACTGTGGGGCTCAAAGAATAACTGCTAATTTATGGATTTTTACAGTTAAGGTGCTTCATGCCGCTAATACATGGGTGATTCGTTCAGCTGCATCATGTGACTCTGACCTTTCTTTTTCTTGTTTTTAAATTTGGTGGGTGTTGCTTATATTCAAGTACCCTGAAAAGTCCAGAAATTACGGTTGTGTAATTAAAGTATACTTTATAATTTGTTGATCTCCTTGGTTAAAGGACTTTTAAACCCACCACCTCTCCAAAATGTAAAAGCCTCTGATAAACTGTCATGTGGCCATCCTCCATTAGTTGGAGGCTACAGATCCCACCAAACAACATTCCACTTCCTAATGATAACAGAGACTACAGTTTTTTAGATATGCTTTGATTTAGTGGAAGGTAATGGCGGCAGGATGTTAACACAAACACGTTAAGCTAAAATGCAATGTGCTAAATCTTGAGTGTTTTGTGAGAGTTTTTCCTTTCTGGAAATTGTTCATTAAAATTTTGCTGCAGACGCCAGAAATATTAGTTCCTGGGAATAGCCTTATGAACTATTACACGTTAATAAAGCAACGTGAGTTGTATAATCAAACCAATTCAAGCAACAATATGTAACTTTCACAATCATTACATCACTACAACAAAATAATGTCCTTGGGTCAAATCATAATACATGCTAAAAAACAATCACTTCATGTTAACTAGCAATTTTGCCTTGATAGCAAAACATGGAAAGAAAACTTTTCACAGTTTCCTGAACTATAAGTAATGTCTGTCAAGAAATGTTTCATATAGAGGAAAAAACATTACACTGACATATAAGATACATTTATTCTGTTTAATGCCCGGATGTAATTGCAAAGTCGATAAGCCTTGACCAGAAGCTTCTTTTCACGAGTCATCGGTGGATTTCTTCTTCAAGCCCTGATAGGTGTGCTGTTAGCCCACGGTTAGCCTTTTTTCTTTACCTTCATTTTTCTCAGTTTATGTACTACAAGAAAACAGACACTGAACTGTTTCACGTTACTGTTTTCTGCTGCATATTTTTGAATTTTTTATTTCAATCATGCTTCGAAGCTATCATCAAATATTATCGTAATGACACTGTGGCAGAATTCTGGTGTGATACGGTGACATCTAGTGGTCCCAGATGGCATTTACCGTACCATCTTGTTTGATGTGTAAGACACTTTCTTATATAAATTATGTGAGGATTCAAACAACTAAAAATAGTTTGATTTATAGTCTGAAAAGTACAGTAACTACTCTTGAACATAGTTCTTTAAGATTTTGGATTAAAGCTTCTCTTAGTGGGAGAAATGTAAAGTTGTCTTATATTACAACATAAAACAGACTCTAGCCATGTGCATAGCAGAGATTTGACAAATGTACGTAACAGATGCTGCATGTTGTGCCATGCCAATTTTGTTCGAAAAAATGCATGAGGTCTATTCCCCAAAGGCCATCTAATAAAATCACTTACCCTGGTCTGTTCAAAGTGCCTCCGGCAACAACCACATGTCTATGTCCGTCTGTTTCCCTCTTATCTATAAAGTCACACCCTCACAGGTGGTTCATATGCTCAGACAGACTCCTGTAATGACCATGATTTCCCCATGTTTTTTAGAGTCTGAAACATCGATGCTATTGTTTTGCAGGAGATGATGCTGGATTGGGGAAAAGCTATTATTTCTTTCATGTTGCTGTA
This sequence comes from Parablennius parvicornis, assembly GCA_900302745.1. Taxonomy (NCBI): domain Eukaryota; kingdom Metazoa; phylum Chordata; class Actinopteri; order Blenniiformes; family Blenniidae; genus Parablennius; species Parablennius parvicornis. Next base: position 3,404 of record OMNM01002196.1, on the reverse strand, counting down.
TAAGTTAGCACTTTGGATCATTTTTTTTTTACCTTTCTTAAGTAGAAGTTACTTCTTTTTAGTTGTTTCCACAGAGGACACGTCTACTTCTGTCATATTTAGGGTTTTAGTCAGAACAAACCAATAGAACCTTCAAATAAGTAAAAATGCACATTCATCATTCTGTAAATGTGTTCTAAAGTACAATAATCCTTACCATCTAGTAATGTTAGCACTATTTAATCAGCCATCAGATCTTTGTTTAACTTACTAAATCTGCTCATTTAGCAACAGGAGATTGTTTTTCATTGAGGATCTTTTTTTTTTTGTTTGGTACATTTTTTTTTCCCTATCTGGAGCCATCCCTACATAAACACTGGTGTTCAAGTCCAGGGACATGCTTTGCTTTTCTTGGATGGTATCCATTATAATTAGTTCCTCAACAGAGCTGAAGCATCCTGGAGCTTAATGGGGGAACAATCAATGCCAATGCAAACAGAGTGTCTTTCCTTGTGTGTCACCGCAACTTGTTTTGTTGAATTAGACTATTGAATCATCTTAAACTTCGTATTTTGTCACACAATTGCTTTGGGTGGGAAATCATTTGAGAGATCACACGTTTGTCCTTTGACCTTATGCATATATGCACGCATGCACGCACGCACGTACACACGCTTAAATGTCTAAATGTCAGAGTAGACGGTAAAATATGCAAACAATATTGCTTTCTCTGTCTCTCAACCTACTGTCAGGGGTTAGACATATAATTGTGTTTATTGCAGAGCACATCTACACAGAAATATTCCACCTACTCATACTTTTGAAAAATCTCATTTATTTTCTACGGCCATCTGCAAGTACTCCACAATGAACCTTGTGAACCGAATGAATCATTCCTCGTTTGCAGGCATATAAGTCTCCCTCTGAAATGCATAAGTCTTTCAAATTGAAAGTGCTTTTAGTTACAAGCACCTTGTCACTGTTGCATATGATACACGCAATCCAAAAGGGTGAATTAAAGGACAGAGAACAATTAGTATTGTGAGCGCTCAGTGCCATTGTTTCTTCGCATTTGCTTATTTATGTTATTAAAATTGAGTTTTTGAAGAAAGTCGTCGTCATGTGGGATGTGAAATAACGCTTTTACATAATTTCAAGGTAATTATAACTACTCATGATTATATATTGTGGATAATAATGACAAACGGGAAAATATGTGTCTCTTTCATTTCAAAACAGCCGAAGTAAGCAGAAACTGCAGATTACTGGAAAGTTACTTGGAACAGCCTGTCTGTCCTAATTCTATGATGGGTCTAATAGGCAAATAATTAATACATCTCAATATGTTTTAATGAATTTTACCAGACTATATTGGAAGCGGCACTTCTTTTACAAAAAAAAAAAAAAAAAGCAAAACTGCAATTTAATTGTTCTTCCTGACAATTTAGGGGGAAAACAATAGAGTGATTTCAAAATCAATTGTTTTCGAAAACACACGGGGGCTTGTTGAGCCAAATAAGTGTATTTCAGCATGTTCACAGAATGGCTGTTCTCGTGGAGGGATACTACTGCTGGCTGAAGCAACCAGCTCAGTAATAAAGTACAGCAAATATAAAGTACATGCAAAGCATTCAGCCGAATGCTTCATTTGATTAATGATGCCGTTCATATTATCTGGACTAACGATACAGAGGCCATAGATGGGTGTCTTAAGATAAACTGGAATCTTCTGATCAAAATGCAAATCAACGTGTTGGCTTTCATTACGATTTGCTCCTTTGACCCAATAAACTTGATAAGGCTTTGGCTAACCAAGTTGTGCAGGGTGGAAATGGGGCCTGAATGGCTCACTGAGAGACATACATGGTTTCTGAAGTTATTATGCGTAGTACGTTAAAGAGACAGAACCATCTCCATTGCTGTTCAATGATGGATCAAATTATGAGAATACTCCATAATGTCAACTTCCGTGTTGAGTTCACATATTGCCCCTCTGCATGCGTAGGTTTTCTCTGGATATTCACGTTTCCCACGTCAGTCCAAAAACACACGTGGCATTAATCTGTGACTTTAAATTGCCCATGTGAATGTGTTTTACTTCCCGTCTCTGTGTGTCTGTCCTGTGATGGATTGCCGACCTGTCCAGGGTATACCCTTGCCCTCGTCCATAGTCACATGGGATTGGCTCCAGCTGCCAGACACTATCAAAGCTCAGGGAATCAATGGTAAACAACCACATACCTCTCCTAACCTTACAAAGTGGGGTTTGGAAATGATGTAAACCTGACTAAACTCTAAATTCATCAATCAATTTTACATATGAACTCTTGTTACTGTGAGGTTGTTGATATTGTCCTGCGGTTCATAAAGTGCCCTGCTGAGTTGTAAGGATGGATTCTTTTTTGAAAGGGGTTTGATTTAGGATGTATTCTGATAGGCCAAGTTTACATGACAATGTTTTCAAGTAAAACAAGTAAAAATCGCAAAGCTTTCATTGTGATTTCGGTTTCCGTTTACACGGCAATCATGTTTGGAACTGTTAAAAACGCAACTTTTTGAAAACAGCTTCCTGGGTGAAACTTTTGAAAATGTTTGGTCTCGGTGGGAATGGGGGAAAACACAACTTTTTGAAAGTGCTGCTACTGTGGAAGGGCACCATGACCTTAGTAAATAGTTTTTCTGCGCATGTCCAAATAGATGGACAACAACAACAATAGCAGCCTCCAAAGTGTCATGACTCAAAGACCATATTCTCCTGGGACTTAGTTTTATAGTTGAGTCACCTGTAATAGCATTCTAATATCCATGTACTCGTTTGTGTACTGTCATTACAAAAACAAACAGCAGCACCCACTAGTGGCCCAATATGAAAACAACATTGTTTTCAGCATTCCTGCCATGTAAATGGGCATAATTTTCAAAAATATTTCCATGTGAATGGAAATGCAAAACATTTCTGAAACAAAAACCCAATAAGGATGCATTTTTCACTTGAAACATTGGTCACAGACTATAAGGTTATTATGTATATATATATATATTTTTTTTTTAAGACAAATACTGGCACAATGCAGCAAAGTTCAACTGGTGACAGTCCCTGTACTTTTTTTACAGGCAGGTGTCTTCATTGTCCACAAAACATCACCTCAGTTATGTGAGGTGGTTAACACCCGCGCCTCTCAGCGAAACGATTCTGGGCTTTTTCAGTTCGATTGTTAATCCTGTGCATGCTTTGTTTTCTGACTTACCTATACAATCAAGATGTGTTTCTAAGGTTATTTGGTGATTGTAAATTGCCTTTAGGTGTGAATGTGAGAGTGTGTGATTGTTTGTCGCTCTGTAATGGACTGTTGACCTGTCCATATTGAACCCCTGCCTGTGACCATTGTCAGCGGGAATCGAGTCTCACTCCTTGAAACCCGAGC
>OMNM01002194.1:0-11871 GCA_900302745.1 Parablennius parvicornis | reverse complement strand
TTTAGTCACTTATTTAAAAAAAAAAAAAAAAAAAAAAAAAAAAAAAACTGACAACTATACAACACCCGTTTTAATCCTCCCTCCTCTGCAGATGTGGTTTCCGATATAGTGCGGCTTCGTATACCAAAGGGAGACCGACCACCACTGGATGAAATCAGTTGTCTTGAAGAACTGGCAGAGCTGGCGGAACTGAAAGAGCTCATGATGAGATGCTGGGTGGCCTCACCCGAACAACGACCCTCCTCCCGGGGTAAGAAACCTCCATCAATTTTCTACAAGTTGATGCTGTTTTCACTTGTGATCCATCTATTTCTCACAGATGATTACGTTGTACTATTTTTTTTCCAACATTTTTCTAAAAAAGTAAAACTTATTTAATTGCTGAAAAATGGACGAAAGCACCAAATCAGTGTAATTGCACTTTATTTACAGATTAGTTAGTTTTTGTTTTGTTCAAAGTTGAAATAAACAGAATAAACAACTAATGCAATTCTGTGGAGACTATTGACTTTTATTAGTTGATTTATTTTATGTTTTTTAAATGAAATGTTTTACTTTTTGATACATATATACTTTTTATTTAAGCTTCTTTTTCCAAATAAGAAATGGTCCATAACTATATAACTTGATTCTTAAATTATCTCACTTGTTTGTTGAACCTTTTCGATAACATTTAGACTGTTTTATTAAATATAATATTATTACTGTTTCAAATTACGTTTAAGTTTTTTCTCAGTATGCTATCATTTCAGTATTTGATTTCATTCTTGGCGTACGAGGACACTTACGTTTTGACATTGTGCATGTATGCTGTCATAAAAAAAAATTTCTCCGAATTTCGACTTGTTTTTGTTCTCGAAAAACTTTATTTTCAGTTTCATTTTCGCATTGACAAAACTATTTTTTTCTCCTGAGGTTTCCCTGAGTTGGAATCATAACTCCTTATTAACAACTGTAACATGTGGTCTCATAGCATGTTAGCACCTTAGTTAAACCTCAAACTCATGAAAAATAACACTTGCATTGTTAGTGATGTCAAAACATTAAATCTCTTTTTGTTCTGCAGATTGCACAACTACGACAGAAAAACTGTATGAGAAACACAAACATGCAATTAATGATACAGTCCACGAAGTGCTGACCAAACTGGTGAGAAGGAAATGGAGCTGCTGTAAACGTCCAACATGACACAGCGTTATATTATCTTCCAGTTTTACATCACAGCCTGATTCTGTTTTTCACTTCTTCTTTCTAGAAAGAAAATGAAGCAATGGAGCAAAACCAATGGGTTCATTCTACTCAGTCACCAGGTTTGTTCTTGTTTTTTAATATCTTGAACAGTTTCATTCGTTCTGTGTTATGTCTTATTTTTTTTTTATTTTTTCCACTATTTATACCCCAAAATGTCAAGGTGAAAAACGTTTTTAGGAAATATTTTGGGGCTCTTCCCAGAGTTGGCGAAACTGAGAGATTGGGGGAGCAGGGATGAAGAACCTGATGATCACTCTGTCAGAATTCCAGTGTTTTAGAACCTTCTAGAAGGATAACCATGTCTGATGAGACAAACATTGAACTCTTTGGTGTGAATGCCAGGCGTCATGTTTGGAGGAAACCAGGCCGATACCGTCCCGACAGTGGAGCATGGTGGTGGCAGCATCATGCAGTGGGGATGGATATTTAGCAGCAGGAAGTGTGACACTAGACAGGATAGAGGAAAACATGAACACAGCAATCCACAGAGATTCTTGAGTGGCCCAGTCAGATGTATTTTGTGTAGAATTTTGAGGAAAATCATTTTAATCCATTTTGGATCAAGCCATAACAAAATGTGGAAAAAGTGTAGCGTTGTGAATACTTCCTCGACGCACTGTACATGAATCTACCTTGAAGCTCACTAATTGACATGTTATGCCTTCCTGTTTTGAGTCGCGAATGGCGTCTTCTTTTTGTGGAATCACAATCAGAAAATTGATTTTCTATAAAAGCGTACAAATATCTAATTTGCTGAAGGCATTCAAATGATTTTTGGGAGCTTCTTAAAATAGCAGAATTTATCTCATATTTGATCAAGACACAGTTTTGATTATCAGGGGAGAAACACAGTTGGCATGACATTTCTGTGAACGGATGTCCCAACAGGATGTGGAGTTGCCAGAGCTGAGTCTGTCAGCACTTACAATAACGTGCCAACGGGACCCTCGCCGGTTCAGGTGAGGTTGAGAATGTTTCTGCCTTCCACGAGTGAGGCGCCTCGCTCCTTAATCAATGCAAAAGCTAATGAAATGAGAGTTTGCAGAGAGGCTGTGCTTTAAAGTACTTTATATGTGTCTTTAACAGAGTATAGAGGTTCAGAAAGCACCTAACTATCCCATCTGAGGCTTTGCTGAAATTGCTTGAAAGCAAAATAGTTTTAAAAAGCTGAAAACCATATAAGGAGATGAAAATCCATTATTTCCCTGTGTTTGGTTTTTGCATGCATAACTTCCTTGTTGACATTTTCGCAGGAAGAGCAACAGAGCACATAATGTGAGAGTTGCATCAGCGTGATAAAACAAAAAGCAGGATAACTGATAACTTTCAGGAGACGTCAGTCATATTGTGAGGCAGACAATTTCTCAGTCTGATACAAATTGTGTAAATAATGTACAATAAAGTCTCAAAAATACAGAAACTTATAGCGACATTGTGACGCTTTTAACATTAGCTCACGAACAGAGCATTTGTAGTGTATTATTGTCGCTGCTATCATCTATTCAACACAACAACTCTACATGTGGTACTTGTTTGCGGTTTCAGTTAAATACACTCAAATATCAAAATGCATGAATACTGTCATTTTCACGCATTTTGATACTTTCTCTCTTTTAGAGTTACACCTTCAATCCTCTGAACCAACACCAGCAGGGCTGGCGATGTTAACTAGGCCATAACTGTTAAAAAGGTCAACCTTTTTCTTCATTTCACTGCAGGAAATGGCTGAGGGGTTGCTGCGAAATCAACTCCGTGGCAAAGGTAAGAAGGAAGTTGGTGGTTGAAGCGGCTGAGAAGCTGCTAAATGTCAGTGGCACAATTTACCAGAACATGAGCGAGACAAGCGAATGATATTCTCATCCTAATCCTTTCTGATCAATCTCTTCTCCTGTCAGACTCACTTCCATCTCAACCTCAAAGAACATTTTCACAAAAGCAAGAAAGCTCTCTCGTCAAACCGTCCTCGGTTCAACCCGTTCACGCATCTGCAACCTCCAACTTGAGTAAGAAGATTCCTCCAGGCTCGTCAGAGAAAAACCACGGGCTGTCCGAACAATACCAAGTAATCAATTCATTGTTTTGTTTTCCAATGAGAAGATCTGATATTTTCTACAAGAGGACATATAACCCGAGCTGAGAATTATACCACTAGAATTTCTCACTGTGGAAAATAAAAAACAAATGCATTAAGGGGGAAATAGCTAGATGTGCTTTTGTGAATGCTCACAAGTGACCCGAGTATCCGATCAGTTTTGTGGCTGTGTGAAAACTCCAATTCAGATTTTTTTTCACAGCAGATCCAGGCCTCAGCTATATAACCCGCTGCCACCAGGTGTAGACAATCACACAGGCAGAGGTGCAAGACATCAGGCAATCAACAGCAATCAGACACAAGGAGACGTCAGAACACAACAGAGACACAAAGAACACAAGAAAAGGAAATATGCACTCTGACAGTCAGCAAGTTGGTAGTGTCTCAAACCAGCTTTCTGGTTTTTTGAATTGTGGAAGGACATACATCTTATAATAAGTTAAACAAAGAAATCTTTATTCACCAATATTAAGAAGAGAAAGAACTAATCTTAGTCTGATCAGTTTGTGAGGAAATTTAGAAACACAAAAACAAGAAATGAGTGACTCACATCCAAATTTCAGCTGAAGGGGAACAGAAAACCGATGCATTCAGCTTTTATATCAGGTCACATTAGGTAACAGCACATGCCATTTTTCCAGCCCAGAGATTACGACTCAGAAAGAGAAGACAAGAGAATGTGTACAACACATGAACCCTCGGAGAGATCGCCACAGTCCTTCGGCATTCCGGATACTAGGGAAGAACAATCACAGTCTGTATTCATACTGAAGATCAAGATCAAGTGAACTTCTGCTCTATGGGAGATTTCTGCCCCTGAGCTCGCCTTAGGACACCAGTCAAACTCCTAATCACGTTAAAAAGTATTCATAGTATTCATATTTTTATAGCAGCATCTCTCTAAAAATGTACTTATTTTCTTCCATCCACAGCGTCAGTGTTCCAGCCCGAACACTTCCCACAGCCGCTCTTCTTCACCACGAGTCACTATGCACTTCTGTAACGTCAACGGGTTTCAACAAGGCGACAACAACATCATGCACATTGTGACTGTGGACCCTGTGGAGAGGCGCCGACACCGAACAGCCCCGTCCAGGATCAACCGTCCACCTCCACAGTGAGGCACGGGAGCTTACAAATAGGGCTTTTTTTTTTTCTTTTTTTTTTTTCTAACGTGTTTTTGTGTGTGTGTGTGTGTGTGTATGGGGCGGGTAGCTTTGTTTTAAAAGATAAAACAGCATACCAGTTGCGTGTTTGCATTTAAATTCCCCTCTCAATTTATATTTATTCCAAAGCTTTTTTTTTCTTCTTCTTTTTTTACAACAGCCAATAAAGCATTACCCTTCACATTTTGCCTCGTCAGCGTTATAAAGCCAAGCCAACCCCGGTCATGTGGCCGTGGATGTTTCACCAACTGTGGTCAGCAGATAACAACTGTCACAGTGCCAGATCACCATCCATTGCCAAAATGTCGCCCCAATAGCAGAATGTCTATTAATCGCACAATGTATACCTGAATGTCAGTAAATCTGTATGTAGGTTTGATATTTTGAAAACTACTTGTCAAAGAACAAACAGATTTCTATGAAGTTGTGTCACTAAATAAGATATTTAATGCTGAATTATCATTATAATAAAAAGGCCAAACTGTATTGGTGTTTATTCTATTTGTATGAAGCCACTAAAAGAGGAAAAAATGAAAAGAGAATGAGTGAATCTAAACTTATTATGGACATTTGTAATGTGAAATGGATACATGAAGAGAGATAAACAATATTAGATAAAAGAAATGTCATAAACAAATATTGGTATTGGTATCCAATAAAGTTAATTGAGTTTGAAAATAGACAAACAATTTTTAAAAATTTGAGATTTTTAAAATAGAATCCTGATAGCTTATAGAAAACTAGAATCAGAAAGATGAAAGATTTACCATTTGATATAGCAGCGCTCTTTATTTAATTCTTTTTGTTCTTGATATCTGTGAACACCTCAGTCAATTATATAGCTAAAAACAATACAGAACAATCTATCAATTTACAAACCCAAAGTTTAGCACTGAAGCTAGTCTGGGAGTTTGAGGGTTTTCTTGTTTGTTTGTTTTTTCTTGCTCTTGACAGTTGTAGAACGACTCTGTCTTTTGCCACTTCAATGATATTTGATTGAGAATCAGTTTACAGAAGCATAATGATGAATCAGCTCCATAAAACCAATAAAGTAAAGAAACACATTTTGTAAGATAATCAAACTGGATTAAAGATGTGGAATTATAACGGATGATGAAAAGTAAAAGAAAAAAAATGGTAAGAAGAATAACACAATAAAATTGGTGTTTTATCATCTGTTGGTAATGTGGGCAGCACTTCTTGTGTTGCGTGTTGATGAATTTAAAGAGTCAGTAGGTGGCACTCCTGGTTATCTGTTTAGTGACGGTAGTCACTATCCTGTCACTCCTAGTTCAGAACAAGTGGCATATCAGTGACTGAAAATAAGCTCTAAAGGTAAGAACCGTGAGTAAAAACCCTACATTTGGACTCATGTGAGAACAAACACTATCACTTGCAGTTCCTTGTTTACAGGTGTTTTCATATTTCGTTTTTGACTTTGCGACTACTTTTTATTTTTTCTGGCTTTTGGAGCCAAATCGTTCCCTTCACATTGTTTTGTACTTGAGACACGACTATCTAAAGTGCTAACACAGGCCTCCGCTGTGCACCGGAACGTTGAGACTAATCAGTTGTGACGGTCCGGTGTGAACGCAGCAGGTTCCTGGCGCCGCTTCCCTCCTCTTGCTGCCAGTCCTCCATCTGCCTCCGGATCTACCGCCGGGAGAGGCTGTGCGTCAGCGGGGACGGCAAACTCAGCCTTGGATGCATATATTGTTTAAGATCTCGACAGAAAAGCTGCATTTTTAATAACAACTTGTGATACAATCTGGATGGAATACATGTTTTGATACATTTATACAGGCATTTTATTTTTGGGTCAGTGTCTTGAAGTGTGAACCCTCAGTTATTCTCAAAAATCCTCTTGGGGCAAACAGCAGGGAGGCTCACTATTTTCAGAACATCCGTCTGTCTGTTCCAGTGATTTATAGAGCATAAGGGTAATAGAGGTGCTTTGGAGGACACTTGCACTTCAACAACTAACCAAGGACGCTCAGCAAGCAATTCGTCACCGGGAAAAAATGCAGCAAACATTACGTTCAATTGTTGGAACTATATGTATATATAACTATGTTTAGTAATATCGCGTAGATACACATAAAATAATATTATGGTATAAAACTCAAAAGTGGTTTTGTTGGTGCATCAGAACGTTAAATGAATGCAAACAATAGACCGAGTCATTTTCTTTATTCCCACAAACATTTGCCACTTTGTTTTTCATGCATTGAAGAAAAGGAACAAATCTTTGACACTGCTTTGACAGCTGGTGGAAACAAGCACAGATGACACATTACACCCCACAAAGTCACAGATGAAAAGCCAGAGAAGTGCAATGGAGATGAAAATGTACATTCGGGATTATTTGGTGCAAAGTGAAATCACCCGATCCTCTGATACACATAAAGAAGCGTCTCCTTTTGCAAAAAATGACCATGTATCTGCTTATCTGCTTCTTTGTTATGTCGGCAACTTTAAAAACAACAACCTTGACTTCATAAACACTTCTCCACAAAAACAAGAACTCTCCCCGTCCGCCTCGATCCATACCTCGACCAGCCCTACAAGGGGAACACCAGGAACCCAGAGAAGGTGGAGTACTTCCACCCTCCCATCAGGTTCCCCCTCTCCAGTTTGAGGGAAGCCTTGTCCCCCCTCTCCATCATCACCAGCCCGGCGTTGGTGGCGGCCTCCCTGGTCACGTCCTGGTCGCCTGCGAAGGCCGAGATCACAGGCCAGCCGTTGAGAACCAAACTCACCTGAGAACGATGAGAATTCGGAGACATATAGTGGAACAGTAGACTGTATTTGTGCAAGAAACTGGATTCAGAATTAAATTTTATATTTTTTCCGTGGGTGGTACTATAGGGAGAAAACAACTTCTATCTTGAGGCGGTGTTCTCACTTGTATCGTCTGCCGGTTGTACACTTTAACGACATGAAAGCTGAAACTGTACACTCCTTTTCTGGGTGCCACAAAGATACTCCTCGCTGGATCAAAGTGGCTGCCGACATTCACTAAGATCTGAGAAGAAAGAAGAGTGAGAAGTGGAGAAAGAAATTCAAGCAATGCAGAGTCCAACATTGTACCAAAACTGAAATATGAACATTTATCATTAATGGACTTGTCAGGCATGGTTTTTGTCCACCATTTGGTTCTCCAGGCACCTAAATACTTAATAGAAGTTTAAGCTCTTGAAATCGGACCAACAAACTTAGACAATGTAAATGAAAGCGTATTTAATTCTTAATATCTAAAGCAAGTCAGATTAATGTGCTTTGCTCAGCATGTGTTGGAGCTCCATGGGGGGTCCCTTCTGCTGCTTAATAGTTTCAGCAGTTTTGTCGAAACACATCGAACCAACTGACCGGTGATGCATCAATTTTGTGTGTCTACGTTTCATAAGTCGAGGCCCAGATTGGAATCTGGCCCAATCTGGAATCTGGCTGTACCATACTGGACTTTCAATCTGTGCTTGTCAGATTGTAATCCGGGCCACAGTATACATATAGGAGGGAGTTGGGCTTTTTCCATTTGGCGGTTACCAAAAGGCAAATTCTTTAATAGAGCACCATTCAAACACAAGGCAACTCAGTGCTTTACCAAGAAATTAAATATATACATTAAAGCTTTATGAATAATTTTTTAAGAAGTGCATTAAAGCAAGCAATAAAGAATTTTAATTTAAATCTCCAGAATACTAAGTCTTTCCCATGACCACTGAGGATCTTTGCGTCCCATATCACCTACAGATAATACGTCAAACACGTCACGCTGTTCCAGGTACATTCACAAACAATGGACTCGCTCTATGCTTCTAACATCGAAATATCAATTTCCTTTATTTAGTAGAGGAATTCTATGCATCAAATGTATAAATAATGAATGTTTACATGAGGGGAAGAAGCGCTTCAATGCATCCACTAAAAAATGAATCCGTCCATGAAGCCAGAAGTCATGCGTAAATTCTCACTAGTGAGTCAGTGGCTGTGGTGAATCACATTTACTTCAAAATCCAATTTAATTCAATCTAAATGTGAACTGTTATACTTTAAAACAAAAACAACAAACACAATTTGAAGGGCTTAAAACCAGGTTAACTTCACTTTGCGCTTTTCCCATATTGATATTTTGTGCCGTGAATCACCCAATAAATCAATCAATCAATTTATTTATTGTCATTGTCATAAATACAAAGAAATTCCGTTGGAGGGGAACAAAGCAAATAATAGATGCTATTGTCAGAGAACCCAACATGTCACGCTGTTCCGGGTAACTTTGCAAGCTCACTTTATGCAATTAACAAAGAAATGACATTTAGAAGACATGCGCCCGAATTCATATGATTCTTAAAATGGGTGTGACTGTCAGTGTGCCAGAGAAGGAATTAGCAGAAACAACGTGAACAATGCGTCAGGCTTCTATGTGTTCAAAAACATGTTTGCACTTGCAGTTTACTTGCAGTAAACAAAGCTGTCTTAACCAGTAAAGCAGCCTGCTATTTTTTTACTTTAAATGCCCCTCCTCTTTAATATCTGGTCAGTGTCCTGTAGCAAGCACAATGTAGGATGATGCAGTAATTTTTTTTTTTTTTATGTGGATGTGAAACTGTGGGTTTGTAGAGTTGAAATGAATATGACTGTTGTCAGAAAAATCTGAAGCTTTACTATCCAAGCTGCACAGTCAATAAGATTTCTGTTCAAATCTTCGAGCGGTGGAGTGGCTGAAACCCAATTTGTAAAACAAAAAACTTTGCCATTCTCAGATGAGGAGGGGTTTTTTTTTTTGATAAAAGTCGGTCTGTTGACGACCATGTCTGAGTCCTTTTCCAAGACAACAGGACAGAACATTTAAACTTGAGCTGCAAAATGGAGTGAAACAGATTGACTTTTTGAAGTTTAGCTCTGGGCTAGAGCTACTGATCTTTTTTATTACTAAAGGCTTACAGGATTACAGAGGCACTGGGAGTGATTCCTCTGAATCGGCTGTTTTAAAGCAGGGAGGAATGTACAAGATGCAGGGCAATGGCAACCAGGGAAGGTTGTATCTGGAACAATTATCTCGGCACTATTGATTATTGGCAGACATTGAGTGCGAGAAGAAATTGTGTGTATAGTGCTTTATGGAACTTTTTAATCAATCAAATTTGTAATGTGCTTGGTGAGACTTGGTGAGAATATTAACACCCATCAGACTATCGATAAAGCCAGATTCACCAGGATTTTGATGTACAGTCCAACTCTTTGTGGTGTTATTTGATACTAATTGTTGCCTGCCGGTTGTCAGAAAAATACGAACCTCCCAACTTTCGAATGCATATCATCAAGTGAATGCTCACCGGAGTCAAGTTAGTCAAGTCTTCTAACTGTTTTCTACTTGAGTGGCTCAGTGTCATCCAAAAAAAATAACTGGAATTTGGTATACTTACAGATTTTGTTTCCCTGGTCTTGTTGGATGAGATTCAACAAAGAGCAATACATAGATGTGAATGGAATCAAAGGTTGGAGAGAATATAGTTTAAAACATGTGTTAACCAGTGTTACATTGGGTTATGAAGTTAAAAGTTAACTTGGTGTAACTAAAGTAAGTTGTGATGGAAAAACTTTGTATTGCAACCATGTTGGTGGTGCAGTAAATAACCTGAAGCCTACCTGGTCAAAGTAGATGGTCATGGTACGGTTGCTCATCTCTGAGGGTTCGTGATTGGTGTTACGAATGGCTGAAAACGCCACCCGACCAGTTCCCGACCTCACCGACATGCCCAGAGCGTTGCCGGACGGCTCTGCGGACGGCGTGGAGTCGCACACCACCAGACACTTCCCCTCCAAGACTATTGGCTCAGTGTCATTCTGGCAGCTGACCTCAGACGGGGCCCAGTGGACCAGCAGCAGCAGTCCAACCAAAGCGATGGAGCGAGGTGGTGTGAGGTAGAGTCCCGGCGGACAAACACATGGAAAGGACATACTTGGTGTTTCTTGGGGGTGTTTGTTTGATCACCACGACTCTTCAGCAATAAACGTATCCTCGAGGAACAGACTTCACTTTAACAAGAGGTTCATCGTCTGACCAAGAAAACATCAACCAGGGGTTTCTCTGATGTCATGGGACATCAGACGGTTCATGTAATCCTCAGGCAGCAGCTCTGTCAGCACTAGCTGGACATGGATTTTCTCTGGCGAGGACAATTAGTTGGCGCCAAGATGGTTGAGTTCCATCACAACCAAGAGTGGACGTCCACAGATGGATGGTATGGATGTACGTATCCAGGTCTGAGAGCCACTGTGGGGAAACTGAAATCAAAGTAAACCAACGTGACTTCAATCCCGTGACTCAGTCGACCAGGTTGGAGGTTAAAATATGTAACTAATTAAAGTATGTATCATCATCATTTTAACAGACAATTAAACAACCCACTCATTAAATTAACAAAACCACTGAATAGTTCTCTGAATAGTCTTTACTCAGCATATGTTTTGTCCATCATTAATTGATGTGATAACCATCCCCAACCTGAAGAACACTTACGACAATTGATGCAGGTTAAAGATCTTGGTCAACTTTAAAAAAACTGCCAAAGCTGTAATGCAAATGTAAAAAAACAAAAAAACCGGCACAGTCCTTTTTCAAAGCCCTGCATCAAGAAGATTAAGTCAAAAGTGGGATTATTAATAGCAAACTGATTGTGTTTAAGAACAAAACAAGCAGAAGTGATGAAGTAATGCATTGGCTCGGAAGAGGCCTGGGTGAGCGCTGCCAGCTGGACTCAGGAGGGGGGACAGTGGACTATCACAATCCAACCACAGAGAGGCCATCTGTGGGTAAACACTCCCACTCTCTCACCCCATTGACTTTACTAATCTAATCCCTCATTTCACTTTGCATTCCTTCACACCCCAAACTTTATTCCTCAGAGTCACCACAGAATGTCTTTAATTTGCGAAATATTTCCGGTGAAGGGAATCAACAAAGCACTTTTCTAATCAGGGGTTTTCAAAGAGTGGGAGGATGGAGCTCAAACCAATTTTAACACTGCACATGTCATTCATGGTTAAAACCCAGAAATGCCTGATGGTTTTAATATCAAAGGAATATGTTTTTATTGACAGCTGCTGAAATCCATAATAAGTACAGCAGTTTTTTTGGCGAGGTTTAACTGACATTATCAAGTCTGCTGTTTACGTATTTCTGCAAGCTTATTTTAGGATTTTTTATAAATTTACTTACAAGGAATTCATTTATGTCAGACTGTATGATAATTTGTCAAATAACTGTTTGACCACTTATTTCTGTCTCTGATGTTTTCTAAAAAGGAAAAAGGGCATTCTCCTGACATCCAGATCGTTCGTGTTTCTGCACCCTAC
>OMNM01002193.1:0-12236 GCA_900302745.1 Parablennius parvicornis | reverse complement strand
ATGTGCTGGATAGTAGGTAATCAAAGAGGATCACTCCCTCCTGTCGTCTTATAAAACCTTCCTTTTTAATCCACTGGCCGCCCCGGCTCTCAGAGGATCTTATTACTCTCAGCCAAACCTCTTCTCCGTCTGGCTATAAACCTTGAAGCACTTGTATTATAGCAATTTAACACACATATTGTGGCTCTCTTGGGACAAACCACTTGACTATTGAGTGCTATGTGATAATGTATAGTAGATTTACCAGAGAGGAATGTTATTGTGTGTTTTTCCTTTGAAATTCCACTTCCTGTTTGAGAAATGAGTATGAACAGGACAAGGTGGTCTGTGTTAGGATGTTCAGCATGTGTCTGTCAGATGATGTAACTAACTCCTCGCCTGTTTATGAGTGAGCTATAATAACTCAATTATAAGCAGGAACGCAAAGGGATTTGAGCAAGTTTGATATAAACTAAATTGTGACGGATCGACGACCGAGTCGGAGCAGGCGATACTTGACCGGTACCTATCAACAGTGGCCTGACTCATTGATGCATGTGAAGGCTGGTTTGTGTGGTCTGATCCAACCGACTACTGTTTCTCAAACTGCTGCAGACAATGCTGGTTCTCAAAGGAAGTAGTGGCAAAATACTCCCAGAATCACAGATTGTTTCATACGGGGCAGTTGAATAAGGTCTTGCACATTATTAGATACTCTGATATACACTGTAAAAGAATGACTGCATTATTCCAGCAGTCAGTATAATGCTCAAATACCAAGGTGATTATGACATTTTAACCCAAATTGGGGAAAATAAAAACAAATTGTAGGTGATTGCTGCAACTCCGTTGTGTACTTAACGTACATGTCATTGTTAACAAAATGACATGCTGATCGTATTCAGCCCTGTATCACCTCAGAACCCTATCATCATTCATAACCAAACCAATGAGCAGATTTTTGGGTAAGCATGGGAAAATTTGACATGCATTTTTACCACAGTAGAGCAAATGAATGAATATTAAACCCCACTGCCCTCTGGCTGCTGGTACAAGACACTCCAGCAAGAGCCTAAATCCATCTCAAAACTATTTTTTTGTTATGTTTTTTGTTTTTGTTAGTCAAATAAGTACTAAAGTGAGATCCATTCCTGTCGGTAAAAGTCTGTGTTTGTCTGACTATAATGTTACGGCTGCTCAGTGTGCACATGACTCACGCCGCCATTCATCGTCACTCTCCTCATATTTCCTGGGCAGGCGTCCCCGTTCTGCACGTCATCGCCACTCCCTTCCCACAGTTCTGGCACACGCTGGACGACACGGAGGAGAACATGCATCGCCCCACAGTGGAGAACCTGACCAAGATCATGGCTGTGTTCCTGGCTGAATATCTGGGCTTTTGAACCATCGACGCAGCGTTTTTGAGATGATCTTTGCACGGACAGATGCACAAGAGAAGCCCCTGGTGAACATTAACTCTAAATGAACTGGAACACCAGCCGAACTTTGCCAAAGACTTTTGCTGCTGGACTCTCCCTGGTTTTTAATACAATGAATGGCATGGTGAAATGCATGGGAAGTCTTAATGAAGGTGTGATTGTAGAGGCTGATCAGATGCAGCTGTGATACAAATCTGTGAATTGTAGAGCAAAATTAATTGGTGTTTCTTGCTTTGCTCATGTGAAGAGAAGTCTTCTCAGCCTTATAAGTCTTTGGATATAAGGATATAAGATGCACTTTATCTCCTTAAAGTCAAATCTGTGACCACTGTTCAGTGATTGTGAACGAATCTGTGAATATTATCTCCTGGAGATCTATTAGGCCTCGCCTGTTAGGAATGGCTACCTGAGCTAATATCAATATGTTATTGGTTAAAGAGATGCATTGAACATTACATAAAAGAAGTTTTGTTCAAAGTTAAAACGATTTTATTTAATTTCTCTCCTAGTTTAAAGAAATGTTGAGAAGTCAGACACACTGAAAACTCTATGACTAGTTAAATTCTGCATGGCTACAGTACATGTAGGAACGTTACACCAGCTCAGTCCCTTTAACAAGTTAAAAAAAAATCTGACTGTACAATGTCTTGTTTCTATGTGTGAACACTGGAGATCCACAGCAGGGCTTAACGACACGTCTGTGATCTGGTACGTTGAGTTTGAAGCAGCCATATGAGGCTCTGTTGGTCCTGTGTGGTATTCTGTGTTTATGTGGTCCCATTACAGTGTCTCCTCACAGTTTGGTAATAAAGTTCCAACTTGACATATTAAATGTTCTTAACGGTTGTGATGTAGAGGAGGAGGTGCATGATAGAGGCATGGAGGCAGTGAGTGGCAGGGATGGAACTGGAGCTGTGGGCTGCATGGAGGCGAAAGCTCATAATCAGAAGATGGGCAGGTTTCTTCTGAGGAACCCCCGAAGCGGGCCGTACGGAAACTGGAATGAGACAAGAAGTGAGATTAGAGGAATTCATCCTGGCTCATGTCCCAACTGAACCACAAGAGGATGCTATAATTCCAAGTTAAAGATGTTGGGAAATAATGTTCAACTTTATTTGCAAGGTGAGATCAGTTTAAATTAGATCGCATGTTATAAGAGGTAATAAAGAGATTTATAATTTCTTTTCAGTTTCATGGAATTAAAAAAAAAGTACGTTTTAAATGGGCAGGAGTTCCTTGGATATCTGGGAGTCAGATGTGTTTGAAAACCAATTTTTGATCAGCTGATCTAAAAATTGTGGCGTTTTCTTATTTGATGTATCTTAATATGTGAACGCAAAACTCCCACTTCCCACGTCTCAGGGCTGTACAACTGGGAACTTCCTACATAAGACAGAATGAAGAGACTCGGAAGTACACAATTGACATACTGACCCGGCAGTGTCTGTGGTCCTGTCCCTCTGCCGGCGGTTCTTGAACCAGTTGCTGACCTGGACGGTGGTGAGTCCGGTGGCAGCTGCCAGCTCCCGCTTCTCCCGGGTGGAGGGATACGGCTTGTGATGGTACCACTGCCTGAGGATACTCCGAGATTTCTCCTGCGTTTCAGTTAAAAAAAACTAACTGATATCAAATCTGCAAGTCGCAGACCATCAGGAGGATACAACTAGAAATCCACCAACATAGTGAACATTGAACCATCCAGTCAACTATGAAAAAAAAATTCATATTGCAAAAAAAAGAAGTAATTTATAACCTGATAAATAATTTACTGAGTCAACATTTTGTAGGGAGGTAGAAAATACAGTGCAATCAAAGCACCGTAATAAAATACTGAATTCAGCAAGTATAACCAGAGAAAGCGAAAAGAGATTTTATCTTTAGTAATATACTAAAACCAGCCATTTACAGTTTCAGTCCATGCAGTGTGGGTTGGCCCCCATTTAAGAAAAACGTTTCAGTTCAAAACCATAAGTAGTTTTTATGGATTCCAGCTGTCGGCGATAATATCCTCTAATGTGAAAAACATTTGCACGTCCCTTGGTGGGTTATCATCCTCCCACAGTTTGAGTTCAATCACTTTATCCTCGTGCTACTATGGAGGCTTTATTAACCCAGTAGCCAAGTCTCCTGTACAAGCGAGAGCATAAGTCACCCTGTACCTTGAAGCAGTAGCTGGTCTCCTCTCCATCCCAGATGGTGTGAGGCAGAGGAAACTTCCTCCTCACACGATACTTCCCCACAGCTCCCAGGGGTCGGCCCCTCTGCCTCTCGGCCTCCGTGTAGTGGGCTCGCAGCCAGAGTTGCTGCAGGAGCGGATGGCTTGGCGAGGAGAAGGGGAAGCCCTCCAGCAGAGCGTAGAGGTCCGGGAAGCGGCCCTGGTGAAAGGCCACTGCCGCCCGAGCCTTGAGCACGCTCTCCTGCTCCCCGAGGGCCGACGAGCAGGGAGGAGGAGGCAGAGTGTGGAGGAAGACAGTGAGACGATCCATGTGGCCGCCCTGCAGCAGGA
Organism: Parablennius parvicornis; assembly: GCA_900302745.1. Lineage (NCBI taxonomy): Eukaryota > Metazoa > Chordata > Actinopteri > Blenniiformes > Blenniidae > Parablennius > Parablennius parvicornis. Next base: position 8,312 of record OMNM01002193.1, on the reverse strand, counting down.
CCTCGCACACACAAGCAATCTGCTCTGCTGTGAAGATCATTGCTTCTAGCTCCGTTCGAGGTTTGTGCAGGAGAGTGAGGTGAAGCCTCTGGTGAGAACTACAGCTCCTCTCTGGATGAACAAGCATGTGTGTTTAGCAATCCCTGTCATCAAACCCTTCCACAGGTAACACGAGACCATCAGGATTACAATAACACAGCCTGCAGCCCCTCTTCTCTTGTACAAACATACGCTTGCACACATGCCGGGCCTTCGCTATTGCGTGACAGCTTCACGGTGCAGCAGGAGACGACATTTGAATGAGATTTTCCTGTCAAATTAGAACCAAAAATCTTCATGGATCCTTCCCATACTAACGCTCAGACAGACTTGCTGGATAAAGACACTCAACAGTAAACATTTAGTTTTTTTGTAAATGTTTATTACAATATCATATAATATAAAAAAAATGAATGCATTTGAATACAAAAATATGAAAGAACCTTGAACAACAAACAAAACAACAAACAAAAATGATCCCTTTTAAATCTAGTATATAAAAAAAATTAAATCAACACGTAGTATCTTTGGTTAAGTCTGGAGTTGTATACGTTATATGTCAGGTCGGAGGGTTACAACAAATCCCAGGCTGCAAAACAAAACGTGGTACAAATGTGCACAAACCCTAAACGGGCTTCAATCTCAACAAGCTTTGGTTAAAAAAAAATAAAAAATGGAATCGCTAACAAAACAAACGCGTTTTCCCTTAACTCATAAAAAGAATGGTATGATTAATCTGTGCCTAAACATATGGGGTTAAATATGAGCTTAGACATTCTTCCCAGGAGGTTGACCTATGTATAGAACTGAGGACCTCAATGTTGATTTCACACCTGTAGCCTGTGATTGTAAAAACTCAGGTTGCACTACAACGTGACCTTCCTCGTGAAAATGAATATCATTTCCTATCGGGTTTTTTTTAAACTTCACAAAGATTTTGGTTTTTTTTTTTTTTCAAAACTAGAAATTCATTGATTGATACATGCTTTAAATAGATTAAATGTACAAAAGAAACAAAGGCCAGTACGAATGACAAAATAAAAAGACACATACGCCATTTCTGTAACTACATGAGACACTGAAGTGTATTGTCGTGTACCATAATTGGCCAAAAGGTTCATCGCTGCCTTGTATTACAACAACAGAAAGCTCGTGAGAGTTCACTCTTAACTTGAAATCAGATCACAATAGATTTCAAGTATCAGTGTCCTATTTTCCAATGGTGCATCTTTCAAGTCCAGTTAAAGAGTTTCAATTTTGTTTTCAAACAGACTCTGAGACAGACCGCTGTCATAACCCCACGGCAGCTTCACGTAAACATTTTGTGAATGAAATGTGCAAAATATACAAAAAGATGACGAACTATAATAATGAAACCAAACTCGTCACATTATGTTTAACTGATCACAATGGTACAGAAAAGTGACAAAAAAAAAGGAAGAGTAAAAGTGATGTCAGATATTTGGTAAGGTACAAAGAAAGAAAACGTAAAAAGGTCATACAACAATATAAAAACAATAAACCTGTAAGGCACTTATTGGCATCAATGTACTGAAGCTTTGGATGCTTTTAACAAGGAAATATCATTGAGTGGGTTCAGAGAGAACGTTTTAGTGTGACCAAGTGCCATTGCTTCATCTTAAGAGTTCTGTTCAGCTCTCTCAAAGCTTTTTTTTTCTTTTATCTTTTCCCATCTCCCAAGTGTACTGGCTTTTTTTTTAACTCAGCCATTGTGTGGCGTAGTGTCCTATGAAGAACTAGACATTTATTGCATAGAGTACTAACCCTTTTCTTTAACCCATTAATTTCCTGTTTTAAGCTTTCTTGAGTCCATCTCTCCACTGAGCTGCTACAACTAATTGGAGATGCTAAAAAGTGAGAAAATATGCAAGTTGGCCACATTTTTCACTTGGTGTCAAACTGAATAGGGATTCGTCCATTGTCAAATGAATATTGCACGAATCTTGCACAAAGTTAAAGTTTCACTTGGACTTTGCATGTGAATTCATATGACATTGGCTTCATAGAAATTCCCAATTTTTGGAATTCTGATCTGACGATTTGGCTTTACCTCTGTGAGTGTTTTGAGATCATTTGGAAACTTTCATTAAACCTTTTTCTAAACCAATCCCAGCTGACTGTGTGAAAGCAGGGTGACTCAGGCCAGGCCATCACAGGTCAAAAACACACACATTCCTGACCTATGGTCAATATAAAGTCCCCAAATATCCTCAAAATACATTATTTTGTGGGTACGTAACAAAACCAGAGTACCAGGAAATCTGTGTACACACAAGAAGGACATGAAAATATGATCTTGATATCCTCATGCATCCCTGCAATTTACTGTAGAGAATATAGTTAGACCCGGACTTCAGTAACTTATTGCATGGAAATACTGTTGGAACAGCCCACAAAGCTAAAACTGTGACTCTGTGACATGAGAACCAACATGGAGTCAAAAAGACTCATTTCAGTATTTGTAGATGAACCGAGGACACATTTTGTCTGCAGTCCATAAAACTGCCAAAGCCTGGTTACAGAACAGGCAAAGTCATGATCTCTTTAGTATTTCAGTCGTGTAAAAACAACCTCGTAGCCCAAAACAGATTCATCCGTTTTTTTTCTAGTAAGGCACTTAAAGATTTCAGTTAAAGTCTCTGAGAGGCTAAACTTTCAGTCAGAGCCCCAAGACCAAACTGATGCTGAACCGTTGGGTGAACTTTCCCTCTAAACCAGCCTTCATCTTAAAGAAGCAGGTTTCAGAAGCTGAGAGAAATGTAAAGAGGGTTGCAGGTAGAGTTAAAATCTTCATTAACGTGGTCTTTGTTTCAATGCTTTTCTTTGTAGAGTCGTGGAGTTGCGAGTCTCCACTGTAAACAGACTATAACCCCAGCTCTTGGTCCACGGGGACGGACTGCAGCTGAGTGAGGATCTTGGCGTCTCCATCCATGTCCTCGGGATCCCCCAGTGGCGAGCTGGCGTCCTCGTCCTGCTCCGGAGACGGACTTCCCAGCAGCAGCGACTCTCCTCCAGGCAGGCCCAACAGAGCCGGGTCTACGGGTAGATCCCCCTTACTGCGCACGTCAAACAAAGTCAGACCGGCGGAAGTGGAGAGCGGCGCCGGGCTCCATGACGGCTGGGACATGTGGATGTTGGGCGGCACCCCGCTGTACATAGGACTGAGGGCGAGCATGCTCTCTGGGATGAGAGTGCTCGGCGTGGTGGGAGTGACCGAATGCTCCAGCGTGTGAGAGGACAGGGCAGCGGGCGACTGGCCGGTCATCATCGCAGCCTCCGGGGGACAATACGGCGGAGACGAATTGATGAAGTTCAGGGGGGAGGACATGAGGACGCCGGGCGTCGGGCCCGAGGTGGGAGACGACTGGGAGGCGACAGGAGGAGTGAAGGGGTTGAGAACAGGACTCTGTCCGTTGGCGGAGATGGGCAAGGTTTCGGAGTCCGGTTTCAGGGGCACGCTGGTGAGCTGGATGCCTGCTGGGATGGTCAGAATCAGCTTCCCCTGCTGGACACTCAGATAGGGGCTTCCACCGAGGAGGAGGTTACCTGCAGACGTGAATGATCAATAATGATTAACGTGGAAACAATGAACACACTAATAGGAGCCGATGTGACTCGTTACAACCAATTATAGACAAAATAATCAGCTGCAATTATAAAATACTTGCCTGTCTTATCTTCTTAACATTTGTGTCGATGAAAACATTTCTCCTTTTAGTTGTTTATGGACAACAAAAAGCCCAATCAAATCGAGATCAATTATTCAATAAGTCGTCATTGATCTTATTCGAAGTAGCACCCAATTAAGAATGACAGTCTTTAAACAAACAGATGAGACCATAATGAATGGAAAGATGGGAAGGCGATCAGTTGACTTATAAAATGTTCTTGGATGAATCTTCATCATAGATAGAACTATCAAATTACAAATACTCAATACATTAGTATAATCAGGTAGTATTTTTGAGTACTCATACAAGTATTTTTTTATTCGCCAAGTGTAGTATATATAGATAAGTACAAGTCACATAATTCAATCTACTTCAACAATCATAGGTCACAACTGAGTACTCTATATTTTAAATAATAAAAAGTTTGAATTGTTGTTACCAATACCTGTATTATCGTAATTGCCAAAATTTGCTGCTTCATGTCCAACATTTGTTTGCGGAACAAACTGCATTTGGTTAATTTGCATACAATCTATTGTCTGTCCATTGGATTTTGCTGAGTAAAAAATAACTGAGTAGTTTCTTGAAGAGTTTTTTGAACTTGAGAATTTTTTAGAACAGCACTTTGACGCGTAACCGCGTAGACGTTATTCAAAGTAACGAGTTATTTTCAGTGCTACTACTACTTTTAGTGTTTGATTACCTGAATGCATCGTACCTGGAGGTGCAGAGGGCAGCTGAATGATCCCGGAGTTTAGGAGCTGGACGGCAGGGGCCACGCCAGTTGGAGGGCCGACACTCTGAAGGGGCCTCAGTTGGTTTATCCTGAGTGGAGCCTGTGCCACTCCGCCGGCTGCCGGCGCCGAGGTCAGGATCTGTAAGGGCAACCCGGCTGAAGGGATGGAGAGAGAAGAACTGGCAGGAACCACTTGGGGGAAAGAGATGGGGGTGGACGTCTGTATGGAGGAGACGGGGACTAGCTGAGGCACAGAGAGAGGGACTAACTGTGCCGGCGTGCTGCCTTTGGCCTGCGGGACGGGGACTACTTGTGTCGGTGAGGAAATGGAAATCACCTGCGGGTTGTGGGCTTTGCTGGGGGAACCGTTTGAGCTTTGCTCTCCCAGCTGAGACATCACCTGCTGAGGGAGCTGCCCGCTGCCGAGCTGCGAGATGGAGACGATGGTGGTGGCGGCGCACTCTGACACCGTTGTCACAGAGTCCTGATGCTGCTGCGCGAGTCGGTTCACAATCTGAGGGGTTTGTAACTGTGACGCAGGCGACGTGAGCGGGGACACGGGGACCAACTGAGGACACTGTAACCCCGGGGCTCCTGAGGAGTGGTTGACCAGCTGGGATACTGGTTTACCCTGGATGGAAGGCACAACCTGGGGCAGGGAGATGATCTGAGGGGTGGATTTGCTTGTGGAAACCACGGAGCTGGAAGGGTTTAACTGGGAGCCGGCGGTGGCATAGACCACGTACTCCTCCTGGAAAGACCCGGCAGCAGCAGAAGAGATGGCCAAGCCTGGAGACGACCCGGAGGCCGCGAGACCCAGGGGGTCATGACGTAGGGGGTTCTGCGCTAAGACGAGTGACGGGAGGCTGGTTGTGGAGGACAGAGTGGGGGAGGAGGGGGACAGAGATGAAGATGAGGAAGACGCCGTCTGATTGCTGCCATCTGGTTCATGGACACTAATGAAATCCATTGCTCTGGGACTCTCTGACTTTTGCTGCAGGGGAAGAGAAATTACAGCTGTGGGGTTGGAGACGGGTGTGGGAAGAGTGCCCGGCTTGGTCTCCATGGATGAAACCGCCGGCTCCGCCACAGAGAGCGCCTGCTGCTGCGGCGGCTGATGCACATTAATAGCAGATTTGGTAATTACTTGAGCTCCGTTCAGTATTAAAGGAGAGTTAGTTGCAACGGGACTCAGTGTAACTGTCTGGCATTCGCCCAAGCTCAGCCCGTTAATTATCACCCCGCCTCCGGTGCTGGAGATCAGGGAATTTCCGTTGAGGAGTAGCGGCTGCGAGGCCGTGAGGAAGCCGCCTGAACCGTTGAGGATGAGTTGGCCTCCGGTGCTGCAAGGGACCGCAGAGACAGAGATGATGGAGGGCGTGGAGCCGGCGGCCTCTGCCGGTTTGTCCAGGGCTTCGTTCATCGTGCTCGCCTCGTCATCAGAGCTGTGGTTCCCGTCGGACTCACTGAACGGCGAGAAAAACAGATGAAGGGTATTATTTTCTTCTAATATCCAACAATTTTTTAACTTGTTAAATCTATCCCGGCTCACAGAGGGCCACACAGGCATTCACACATATTCACTCCTGCAAGAAAATCAAAATCACTAATTAGCTCAATGACAATGAAACCTATCCAGTCACAGGGAGATCATGCAAACTCCACCCAAAATGATTTAACACAGATGTGTGCCAGGCTTTTTTTTTTTTTGTTTGGACCAAGAGCAGCAGCCGAATAACTGAAAATACAACACATTGAAGAAATGCTGGTCCATTAGTCAGAGAAGTCCACGGTCTAAGAACATCATCCAGTTGTGTTTCTGTCAAACATCACATCATCTATACATATGTTATATCTCTTTCCAAAATAAAGCATCAGATCTTCGCTGAGAAGTCAAAGAATTATACAGATTGATTTAAGCTCAGTGAATACCTGATCATCACATTAGCTCTTGAGTAATGATCAATCAATTAATTCATCAACAGGTCACACTGAATGGAGCCGACCTCCATTTGATGATTAAGTTGTCCTTTCCGTCACCACGTCATTCTGATTCAGTTAATGACACCAATTTCTGTCTGCAGCATTGTTTTCAACTTTAATTCATTACAAATGTGTGTCAGGACAGAGAAGGCTTTTATGCATGTTTTAACATTCAGGCTGTAAATAATTACCATGGTTATTCTCAGAGATCTTCGTCAAAACAAGTAATCTGTGGCAAATACTGCTATTATATCTCTGTTTTTCTATATTTATTTTGTTCTAAATTGAGAGTAAAACATGTCTGTTATTTCTAGTGAAGGTGGCATGATGTGTTTTTTTAACCTTCTGATTGCAGAGCCTTTTTAACTTGAGTGTGAGAACAAATCTGACATAAATCCATCATTCAATTTGATTGTATTGAACCATCCAGTAAAACTGAATTAAAAAACTATTAGACATGCATTGTAAGAAAAGCATTAGTAAAGAAAGATGTGATAATTAACTACATAGATGAGTTAAGCTCTGAGACTTTAAATCAAAGCTCGGTCAGATTTCTAGAAACTCTTTAATCGGCTGTTTTTGGAGGAATCGAATCCCTGTGGACCATACTGACAGTCTGCCAGACCGCCACATAGCTCATAAGATAACATCTGCTCTACTTTCTTCTATCTCAACACAAACATCTTCTCCTTGCTTATAGTGGCTGTAAAAACACAGGTTTGAGCTTGCGAGAAGGAACTTCTCCTCTTTTCCTATCTTTTTTACCTTAACCTCAGTCACCTCTCTGCTCTGCAGGCAGCAGGGCAGAGTTTCAGGAAACTTGAGCTCTAGTGGGCGCCCTGGATCTCACATTTCATAACAAAGTAACACGCTCCTGGTCTCAGGACATGTGTGGCTGTCAAAAGTCAGCGTCTGTCCATCTCCACACCGTCCCAGAGGAGCTTCCACAGTTTAGTGTGTGCAGTGTGTTTTCTCCGATCAGTCCTGTTAACTTTTTTTTTTTTTTACATCTAGAAGTTTTAAGTGACTCTTTCAGTTCTGACCTGAAAATAAATAAATAAATCACACCTGGTGCACGTTTTTGCAGTGAACAAAGGGAGATATTTCGAAACAGCTGTTGTCACGAGACAGACGTGTCTTAACCTTTTGCTGTGCGTCCCGGACGGGGTCCTGTCCCGTTGCCTGCGGTTCTTGAACCAGTTGCTGACCTGCGTGAGGGACAGCCCGGTGACTTTGGCCAGGTTCTTCTTCTCGTCCGGGGTCGGGTACCTGTTGCTCTTGTAGCACTCTTTGAGCGCGTTGCGGGACTTCTCCTTGAAGCAGTACACCGTCTCCTCTCCGTCCCAGATGGTCTTGGGCAGCGGGAACTTCTTCCTCAGCCGGTACTTGTCCACTGCGCCCAGGCTGCGGCCGCGGGACCTCTCCGCCTCCTTGTAGCGGGCTCGGAGGTACAGGTCCTGCAGGAACCCATGGTTTGACGGGTGGAAGTCGTGGCTCTCCAGGATGGTGTAAAGCTCCTTGAACTCCTCCCGGCTGAAGGCCACCAGAGCCTGGGCCTTAAGCAGGGTCTCGTTGCCACGTAGCAGCTCGGACGAAGGAGGTATGGTGGAGAGGAACCTCCACAGGCGATCCACATTGCCCGCCTGCAGCAGGGCCTCGCACAGACATGCGACCTGGTCAGTGGAGAAACTCAGAGCCGACTTCTGGAAACTTTGGAGCAACTGTTCTGAAACCAGCACCGGGTCCGCTTCCTCTTTGGGCTCCGCTGCAGCGGGCTCCTCTGGGCTGTTCTCCGATTGTTCTGTAGACTCCAAAGACAAGGAAGCCATTTTTACTTTAACTTTTTTTTCCACAGTAGTTCC
>OMNM01002192.1:12408-24074 GCA_900302745.1 Parablennius parvicornis | reverse complement strand
GGCTCAGCAGGGACCGGGGGAGGAGTGACTACAGGAGCAGGAGGACGCTGCTTTTTGGTGTACTTCCTCTTCGCGGGTTTCTGCTGCTCCTGAACAGAGCCAAACAAAAAAACCCCATGAGAATTGTTTCTGCTCAACATCTTTAAATGGACACATACGTCTCAGACCAACATTCTGTGTTAACCCACTCACTTGTTGAGCCAGCTTGGCAGCAGCTGCTGCCAAGCCGGTTTCTACCGAGGCCACTCGAGCTCCTTCCCTTGCAGGTCGCTCCTGCTTTGGAAGAGTGGGCATTACTCGGGCTGGAAGAAAACAAAGCACTCAGATCAACTTGGGAATACTAAAATGAAAACATCCTTGCCGTTGGATTTACAGACCTTTTGGGCTCCAAGGTGTGTCGTCCCAGTTTTTCTTCCGCTTCATCTTAGTCTTGCTGGCATGATCTTCTTCATCAGACTCCAAGGATGGGTAAACTGTGAAGAATAATTACAAATATAACAAAACTTAAATCAATAGAAGGACTCGTTAAAAGCCTGTGATTTCAGTAGAACTGCTTTATGCAGCAGCTCACCATAGTCTGAATCTTTGAAGCAGGTTCCCAGGGTTTCCTGCTCATCTGGACTGTCGTCATCGCTCAGGTGACGTGCTGGCCGTTTGATGGGTCGTTTCCCAGGCCGCTGGATGACGGGTTTTTTCTCTGGGTTTGTCTTTTTGACCCCTGTCACCCACACAGCCCTGCCACCCTTCTCTTTGACAACGCCCAAGCCCTCCGTCAGGCCTCCAGAGATGGACAGGGGAGATGAAGAGGAGGACGAGGATGAGGAGGACGGGGGGTTGGCCATGGAGAGCATCCCCTGGATGGCGTCACGGGTGCTGGGAGAAGCTGGGGCTTCCTCGCTGTGAGACGCAGAGTTGAGGAACCATTCATCTCAAAATCAAAACATATCAATCAAAGCATCACATTGCAAAATATGAACTCGGCGGTTCAATGTCACTGATACTTCAGTCGACCTCACCTGAGAGTTGCAGGGTCCAATCCTCCCACCTGCTTGCTGGCCTTTAACAAGTCCAGAATACCTCCTGCCCCACCCTTCACTCCATGAGCAGCCAGCGCCTCTTCGTCAGTGGTGTAATCCTCCTGAAGACAAATGAGAGAAAGGACACTGTTAGAAGGGTAATACCCAGCCTGGTCTGAGAACCGAGCCTGTCGACTCACAATACTTATTGGTTGTTAACAACAAATACATCTGAGCTCTTCTCATATACTGATTTTATTAAATGTTATTTATGTCACTGGATAAAGTGTCAAAGTTACAATACTGGAATCAAGTAAAGAGAAGAAAATCAGTAAAGAGCCAACCAAATCATTCCGACTAAAAAATAAATCAAATTCTTAACTGAACTTATACTTTAGTTTGAACAAACCAAATACAACCCGAGTCACTAAGAGAAAACAGTGAAGCACTTCTAACATGATGTGGATACTTTAATGTTTGACCAGCAAAGCACAATGGAGTCAATGTTTCAACTGAAGTCCTCACCTAATCTAAAACCGAGGCTCTCGCAGTATACTGGTATTGACACTGATTAAGAATTTTCCTGAATTAGCTAGTGTGTGTATATATATATATATATATATATCTCATGTGATATTATGATATGTCACCCTCAATAACTGTGAGGTGAACATCTGATATCTAAAGGAAATGAAACATGTAACGAGATCTAACCGTGATCCATCTTAATCTCACCTCAATGTCAAAGTCCACCTCTCCTGGTTCTCTGATGCGATTCGGGTCGGAACAGGGTTTGGCTCTCGGCAGCTTCCGGGGAAGACCTGAACGTACCAAAGTGTTTGTTTTCAGTGTCAACGTGACTTTAAAACCACCATCCTGACAAACACTGAATCTATAACCTGAGAGAAATAGTTCACTCATTACATGGTTGATCTCTTACCACTTAATTTCTTCTTCTTGCTCGGCCCGGCAGCCTTGCGTCGTGGAGGGGGCGTCTCGTCAATCTGCAGCTCGTCTTCAGATTCCAGGTCGGACAAACTGGAACCGTCTCCAGCAAGATGTTTGTAGCTTCCAGCACTTCCAGCACCGTTTCTGCTGCCATCCTTCTTACTAAAGCCAGAGACAGAAAGTAATACCCCTCAAGACTTATTATAAATAAAATATCACTTAAGTAACAAACACTCGGGATGACTTACCCCTGGATCTTTCCATTGGTGAGCACAAGTTTCAGTTTACTTTTATTTAGCTTCCCTTCAAACTCCTCTAATGGCAAGTCCAGCTGTAAAGACAACATTCATTCCAGGGTGAAAGGTTTAGAAACAAAAACGGCTAAATCTAAAACATATAACCATGTTTTCACAGGAGTTTACACATTCCACACCTTATTCTTGTGCTTGTTTTTTCCAGGTTGAAACTTCTTCAGTGTATGTTTGGTGTGGATTTCAATGAGATCCATTTCTCCTGCTTCTGCCTTCAGTAGCGCTTTCTGACTCTTCTTTTTGGTTGTCGGGGGTCCGAGACCCCCGATCACCTCCTTGGGCTTGGGTCCTTTCTTTTTTCCAGGCGGGCGTCCTGAATTCTGAGAGGCGGTCAGAGGAGCTTTGGACATTGGGGAACCGGGAAACTGAGGCCCAGTGCGACCAATGTTTTGCTGGAAGATGTCCTGATATAAAACAGCAAAGCCTGATCGATTAATTAAACAGCGACAGACAAATAAACAACTAAATAAATTCACGTTCTTTCACAAAAACCTTTAACAACCAATGAGTGAGTGTATTTACCTCAACCAGACGAATCTCCTTGGCCAAGTCTTTGACGAGCGTCTGAGTATTGATGGTTTCTGGAATCTCCACTTCATGCTCTGGTAAAGCCTGAACGCAGGAGGACAACTACATGACATCTTGCAAAATACTTTACAAAGCTACAACTTAGACATTGATCGATTTCAATGGCTGTGAATGGTAATATAACCTCACTTAAAAAAAAACAAAAAACAATCATCATATTTGAAGCAACACCCAGTAGCTGATCATCTTAGGTAGTAAAAAGACTGGGGAGTAAAACTAGCACAGGTTTGAAACGGGAACAGAGTAAAAGTAACAGCATGTCTTCGCTACTGCACTCCTGAATTAATGTCTAAAATACAAACGGATAAAATCATAAATAAGCGTTCACCTCTTTACGAGTCCAGCCGCGGAAAGCGTTGTTAAGAGCTTTAGCTCCATGAACCAGATACGTTGCCGGGTGTCTGCGATTTTCTCTCAAACCTTTCATAATATAACACAGATAGTGAGCGTGATTAAAGCAAACACAGGCCATCTAAAGTGCTCCCATAAAAACACAACATGACCAGCATCAGACTGACGGAACTTTCTCACCTCTGAAGGTATCAAGGAGATGCTTTCCGACATACCAGCACACAGTCTCAAAGTTTGGAAAGCGAAACAAGTCTGCTGTGCTCAATCTCTTCTCGATTTCATATGCTCTAAAAAATAACAAGAGCACAACAGTCAGACCTTCATGATATTTCCAACAAACTCATAAGATTAACCTCTTAGAGATGAAGGACTTGAGTCGTTTTGAGCACACAAAGAAAAACTTAAACAAGAATGTTGCAAATGTACAACTGCAACCACAGAGATTACATCATAATAATAATAAAAATCTGAATCTCAACAGTAATGCAGAAAACTCCCCTTGTGAATGGCATTAAACATTGATTCTATTGACTCACCTCAGTTGCATGTCAATGTTGAGACTATGCAAGAAGTTTCCTCCAAAAGCCAGACAGTCGACTGGAGTCAGAACAGCATGAATCCACCCTGAATGACCAACAAATACGCTCCGTTCAAACGTCACTTAGATACTCATACACACTTAACAAGTCTTTGTATTAGCAGCAATAATCAACATGTTGGGAGGCTAGACAGAGACAGTTTTTGTAGTTTTGTGTAAAGCAGACAGTGGAAACAAGCCAAAATGAGTTCATGAGTGCTTACCGGTTGGTATGAACAAGGTATTTCCCTGTTTGACAGAACACTTGTAACACATGTCGACTTGGTCACCGAAGAACATCTCATTCTGGCTTGATGAAGAGTTCCAGCGCTCAAACAGCGCAAGGTTCGCTGCGGTGGGAGAAATCAGGTAGAAGATTTTCTCGCCCTGAAAGAAATGGAGAAAAAAACGTTTAGGGAGATGTTCTCTTTTTTTAAATGAAAGAGAAAGTTCCTAATACTGAACAGACACTTTTTAAAGATGACTGATTATGTGCTCTCTCTCACCCTCAGCACATGGTACCACACTGAGGTTCCTCCAAAGTCAATGTGGAAATCTGTGTAGCTATCCTTCACTCCCATGAGGCAGTACTTCTGCACGTTAGGACGTTCAAAAACAGACTCTTCAGGCCAGAGGTTTTCCACCCACGACAGTTTCCGTACAATCTTTGGGGTTTCCACCAAGTTTGAGAGTCTGAGAAAAGTCCAACACATCTCATTAAAGACTGCACGGCTTTGAACAAATAATCTAAACTAATAAATAACACAAAGAACAATCAGTACAGAGAATATCGTCTTTATGTACCTGGTCTCAGAAAACTCCAGACTGATGACATTGAGCACTCTGTCTCTGTTGGGGCTGTTGTAGTATTCCACAAAGTCTCCCAACCGCATCTTCATGTCACATTGGCGAGACACGTCAATTACATCAATCTCTTTATCTGCACCTGCAATGAAATAAACAAACAAATCCCCGAGTAATTAGGAATCCTTCTTTCATTATACAAGGCGATTAGATTAAACAAACCATTAACTTGTTAAATGCACAAACAAATATGTATGATCACTGTCTTCAAATGTAATGCTATGTGTACCAGAGTCTTACCAATGTAGTGCTCTACATCAGTGACACCGAACGATGATGGAGGAAGAGTCATGCCGAGGCCATCTCGCCGTAGTACCATGACAGGAACGCTAAACGAATGCTCTTCCAGAAACTCAACCGTCAGCTGGGCGCCTGACGGCTTCAGCAAGACCTCATCCGCACTGGCAAAATCACACAAGCATATATGTGAATGAGTAACACAACATGAATATGAAAATTGTCAGCTGAGAATATCTGATGATTCAATTACAACAAAAAACATAATCCTAATAAATATGTAGAAAGCATTGAATGAGAAAAATATAATAAAAGGGTAATAAACACTAACTGAACATAAGTCACCTCAAATCCTGCAGGTGAAGAGGATAATGTGCAGTTAAACAGTTAAAGAACTGTCGCATGACATTCAGAGCCACTTACTTGGGGAACGTGCGGCTTCGTAGCTCCCGAACAAACTGTGGACTGCCCGTCTTAACTGGCCGACTGGGATCTCTTCCTGCAGCGGCACCTCCATCTGTCTGCTTATTGCCTCCTCTGCGTTTACGCACTGAACCAGTAGGGATAGGGAACAATACTGACATAGTGCATGTTCGTAAACGATGAAATACAATCCAGCATATCAGTGTTAAGAGTGGTAGATTTAAAATGTGACAACTTACTGACAGAAGGCCCGTGTGTGACTTGACAGTTAGGGCAGTGATACAGGTCGATCTCAGCTGCTTTGTCCTCCTCTACTCCAACACAGCTAGACAGAAAAGGTACGTGCATACCTGAATTATTATTTCCAAAGACCACATCTTAGCTACTTCAACTATCATGCAACACTACACACAGATTTTTCCTAACTTACTCAATGTAATGGAATAATAAAAAGTAAAAATAACTTACCTTCCATGAAACCAATCCTGACAAATGTCACATTCAATCATGAAGCGTGTAACATCGTATGGCAGCCGGCACAAGCAGTACACTGGCACTGAAGCCATGTTCACAGTCAGTGTGGTGAAATCCAAAAGGCTTCGAATATTCAGTAACGAAGCAAAGTTACTTGTGAGCTACTTCAAGTCACTTCTGTTCCAGATCCCTGCAGGTGACACATATGTCCGCCGGGATTCTGTTGAAATCCTGTTAAAAATGCACAAAGAGAGAACAAAAAACAAAGGAAACATGACACCAATGCAAAAGTAGCACAGAAACGAGAACAGTTGCAAACAAACCACAAAAACCAACGACAGCTGCAAGAGAAAAAAGTTCAGTCAACTCGCTGCATGACAAAAGTAGCTAACGTATCGTATTCGCACCATTAATTTTTAAACCATCTAAATATAGGCAAACTAAGCAAAATGTATGAATAAGGAAAAACTGAGCTGTAAAATTGGAAATGGTGTGCATACGCAAAAAAAAGCAATAATCCGTAACATCTGTAACGATGTTTGTAAACACGGTGCGCTCAGGGAATTTTGTAATGCTAACGCTTTAGCTGTTAGCACGGAAGCTATCGTGTTAGCATCGGAATCAAAATATCCGTAAAGGTTTTCACTCATGCGAGTTGCTACGATTGCGTTAGGCGTTTTCACACTCAAACACAAAAAGCCTGCATCAGAGTAAGTTATGTTTCTTAATAAAACAACGACGATCTGTTCGAAGCTCGCAACTCACCGATGTGTAGCCGCGACTGGGCCCAGCGTCCGAAAGCTGTTGTAATCCCCACGCAAGCTCGAGGCTTACGGCCTTATTATGCAACGACAATTAACAATTTCTTTTCACCACATTGTTTTGTTTATCAACTTTATAATGCCCAAATAGCGAGGCCGAGTCCAGAAGGTACCGCTGGACCCGAGAAGTGAAAACCCCGAGCGGTTCTAAGCGAGCACAATAACAACAAATAACGGAGCGGTGAACCGCATCAACACCATTTCAAAGGCAGCAACGTCAGACCGTTGTTCCCTGTTTGTCCGCCGAGCCGTGGACAATAAAGTTGTGACAGTCAAAAGCGGAGAAGAAGAAAAAAAAGGTTGAAGAAGATCAATACAAACTGTAACCATAATATTTACTTAGTTAAAAAAAAAAACATATACGCATACGGGTATTTACAGAAAAAACACCAGTACAATGTAAAAAGTACAAATTAATTGAAATCTAGTATCATAATATTAAATATTTATTAGAAAACACAAATATATATACAAAAGGCAAGGCAAGGGAAATTTATTTCTCTGGCATCATTCAGACATAAGGCAATTCACAATATTTGATATATTTTGCAGTGAACTAAATGAAGTACATTAAAGTAAGGCAATTAAGAATCTTAATCTGAAGTGATTAAGATTATAAAAAACATTAAAACAAAGTGATCAGGAACAACACAAAAAGGAGAATGAATAACGCGAATACCATACCAAGTCAAAGGTACTAAAATATGTAAAATATCTTGTTTGATTGAAAATCTGAGCAAATAAATATATCATAATAAATAAAAAGTTTGTTCCACAGGCGGAAACTAAAAGCTGTTTCACCTTGTTTGCTTCTGACTCTGGGAACACCTACTGAGGACCTCAGGGGTCTGGATGTTTCATATTGTTCAATCAAATTGGACTCTAACCCTTGTAGGCAGAAGTAACATTTGGAAATGCGACCTTTGAGAACTCCGGATGAGCTGCAGATGTCTAACAGTTTTTTTTAAAACTTATAAATACCCAGTTACCACAATCCAGCTTTCTGGAAGTAAATGTATCCAAGTTTCTCTGACTCTTGTTTGGTCTGAAATCCTTTTATTCTTGCAATATTTTTCAGATGGTAGGAAGCTCATTTTATTATGCAATCATTCTCACCAGTATCATTTATTGTTGGCCAGTGGACGGAAATAATATTTTTTCTTAAGTATCAACTCTCTCTCACTGACCACAACATGAGGCACATTCTTCATTGGTTCGAAAACAAGGCCCATGGGCCATAACAAGCCAGCTAGAGTCCTGACAGATGACCTTGTCCATCAATCAATCTTCTATACCGCTCACATCTCTGACAGCGGAAGTTCATGGTCTGAGCCTCCTGTACCCGTCAGGTCTGCAGCGAGTGGATTTATGTGCGTTTGCTCTCTGTCTCTTTCCTATCCTTATCTCTCCACTATCCACTAACCCCAACCATAACAGCAGAATGTCTCCACCTCTGAGTCTGGTTCTGCAGAATTTTTCTTTTTCACTGTTGCCTTTACTTACTCATGTGGTGTTGTTGGGTTTTTCTCTGTAAAAGTGCATCTAAGTGATTGTGTTACTCATACAAATTAAACTGAAAATCTAATCTAATATTCTGTTCAAGGTAGTGAGATGCTCAGTCAGTGTTAATTATGGGTGAGGGTACAATACATGCTGGACAGATCACCAGCAATTAAGACAACAATATCTGTACTGGGCTTATGGACCTTTCTGTGAGAAGTTTGTGTCTTCCCCATGAATGAGCTCACTGTGGGTATACTCTTTTTGTTTGCCCACAGTCCAGAAATAAATAATGAGGTAAATGTACATGTTTTAATTGTTTGTGAATGTGACTGTGTGTGACTTTCTGTCTCTTTGTGTTTACTTGTCCTTGTGTGTATCCCGACCTCACCCAGTTAGCTGCGATGGTCTCTGGCATCCCTGAACAGAATCAAACGGTATCGACGACGGACGGATGAATCTGTGAAACTATGAAATAGTTGGAAGGACCGTGACTGACAGTAAATGCCTCAGTATTGCCTGCACATCAGTCTGGTCTGGTCTTGAATTGCAGTTTGCCACCAAACAGAAGAGGTGGGGAAAAAAACAAACATCAAATTGTAATCTGATGTTTAACATCATTTATTTTGATTAGTTACAAAACATAAATAAAATCAACAGTTGAATTAGTTACAATTTACAGAGGCTAAATCACCAGCAACATACTTTTTTTTTTATATCCTGATTTTTTTTTTTTTTTTTTTTGCCCAAATGTATTTTTTTTATCATTGGTTCTCAGTCATGCCATTTTGGGACTCCCCAGATTTTTGCTTCATTAATGTTCATGTATATCGTATCATCCTGCAAATCAGCAGGTAGGTTAGTCCATCTGACATCTTCACAAAATATATAATTTTTGTGGTTGAAAGTTGAAATAAGGAGTCAAAACTGTTCACAAATGATCTGGATGTGATCTTGAACGACCCGGGCCAGTCCGGACTAAGAGGTATATCAAAGCAGGGAGTCCCATGTAAACAGGGATGAAAACCAGTGTTTTCTAGTTTCATATAACCTCTGATTCATAGTGATGAGAACACAATTTTACAATTTATACAACCTCATTCCAAAATACAAAAATAATCTTTATTCTTTTTTTTTTTTTTTTTTTTTTAGATAACATTTTGGTAACACTTCAAGGACAAAGCAAGCTCCATATCATGAGTCATGATCATTAAGCTGTAGCTTGTTAGATACATGTTAGTATCAGACATGACAGCACAGTATCTCACTGTTACTAATAATGAACTACATCTCTGTGAAGATGTGGGAAGTGTTGAAAAGCAACAAAAACAGAGAACTGTATGAATTCATACTCTAATTTATGCAGTTTCTGAGCAGCCATACCATGTAGCACGGGCCGTTTTTCCTTTGATCATGTTTTTTTTTTTAGTCTTTTACTTACATTTAGTGGTCTTTACCTTCCGTAAGATCTCTGGTTTTCAGTGTCAGTCCTTCTTTCATTCTTAAACAGAAATGCTGCTTTGACTACAAGCTACTTTTACACCAAAAATGCATCAACTCCCGACCATCAATGGTCAAATGTGTGTATGGCTAAAAAGTACTGCTGTACCAGTAATATACCGTCTGCTGATGTATTACTCTGCATATCGAATAATGGTGTGATTTTAGAAACCGAGGAATAGAAAACAGTTTCGACTTGAGTAAACCTTTAGGAGAGTGTGTGAAGCACAACTATGGCCCACATTTTAGCTTTTGGTCAATCCACACGAACAGGCGATGGTCAAAGACTCAATAGTTCACAGTTGTAATAAAGAATTTGAACAACGCCAAACAAAACTAGAATAATTGTAAAGTGAGGATCACACAACAGTGTTGAACAGCACACTTACAACTAGAATATGATCTAAGATCTCATTTGTGTTTTCAGTCCAAAACACTGGCAGCAGGAACATTTCCATTCGAATGAAAGAAAACAGGGATGCAGTTTTTAATGCAGTATACCATGGGACTACCACAAAGCTTTGTCACACATTAAAAATATACACCCACACACTCACAAAATGCAGTAATTTTAAAAGGCAACATGGGATTGGTTTCCCATTAATAATTAATATCTTGGCAGTTTTTTTTTTTCTTCTCCCTCCTCTGAGCGCGACACTGATAGATTTCAATATGCAAATTGCAACCTGAAATGAAAACTGTGAAACGTTAATTTAGCCTAGATTACTGATAATAAATGACAAGATTCTTCAATATAGACGAAGGAGGTGCGAGCAGTTTGGACTCAGGCGAGACGGGTTAATGGTGTAGTCATGCAGTCCTGGCCTGAGTGTATCTGGGTAACTTTGAACTCAAATGGCAGGTTTCACCATCACATCAGGAAACACTCTGATCATAAATTCAGAAAACAAAGAACAATACAAATCGAACACATGCTGCACTGCTGTAATATATTTGGTTGTTTCATGGTAATAAAGGAAGCCGGATCAGGTTTACTGGGGTCAGGCTGTCTCGCGTGCCGTTGTTCATGTTTGTCCACTGAAGCTTTCTGTGCTGTAGGCCTACGTTTAAAAGATCCTGAAAAATCCTGCATGAGCTTGGTATTTGTCACTGTGCTTCTACAAAAATATCATATGCCTTACAGACAAATCAATACAATACGTGCTGATCAATTTTGATGACCATTACTAATTGCACTTTTAAACTTGATAGTCTTTTCACTGTGAGCTTTGACAAGTTAAACAATAAATGTCAACACTGTCAAATATTTTGTCCTCATCGTCTCGGCTTCGGGAGATTTCGGGTCCAGCCGAGTTGGTTTGCCAACAAAAACATGACTGTTAATTTGTGTCAGAGGACATAAGTGATATGTACTCAGATAATCCATAAACACTCAACCACACTCATAAATGCACTCACTCATACATTAAAGACTTTATACATCTCAATATCCGAACGTATCACGATTCACAAACCCCGGCTGTTGTGTTACCCTCAGTTTGTACATACTAAAAACTATCATCTGACTTTCACATTCATTTCCCACCTCATCCAGAAGTAACACTGGAACTCATATATTCATTGCAGTCACAACTCTCAAGCATACACAAAACCAATACTCCCAATGGATCCGCTTCACATCCCGACCCACTTGGTATCTCCATCTCTTGGACCTTCATTGACCTCACACTTCGCTCGGTTTCATTTCTGTCCCAGAGGAAGAGTGGAGGTGGGGGGTGTTGGGTGAATTTTGGCACTGGAAGGTAGAGCAGCAGACGAGCATGAGGAGGAACATGTGGAGGAGGGTGAGGAACAGGAGCAAAACGTCCCGCCAACAGCGGCACTGCTGTCTGCGGGTGCAGCGGAGCCACTGCCGGGCAGCAGGGATGCTGCCGCAGACACTGGTGATGAGGGCAATTGGGAAGGCAGCAGCGGTTGGTTTTGAGGTGACGGGTGGGGCAGCTGGGTGGCGGGCTGCGTCTGTGACAACGACGGGGAAGCCGTTTGCATCAGGGGCTGCGCTGTCGGCTGGCGAATGGGGGGGGTTTGGTAGCTC
>OMNM01002192.1:0-12388 GCA_900302745.1 Parablennius parvicornis | reverse complement strand
TTGGTAGCTCATCTGCTGCAGGTGATGCAGGTGTAAACTCTGCTGCATCTGTGGCACGGGAGCAATGTTCGTTTGCTGTGGCGCTGGTCCCGCGTGGTGCAGGGTGGACAGGTTTCCCCCTCCTGGTGGAGGGGCTGCCACAGACAAGCTGGCAGGGGTCGGTTGTGCCTGGGGGTTTAGCTGAGCTGCCTGAAACCAACCAGGTGGAGCAGCCTGCAATCAAAACAGCAAAGAATACAGAAAAAATCATGATGGTACTTATTGTGCTCCTGACACAAATGACACTTGCGAAAAATTACTTTAGTTTTTTTCCATACAGTTGCTTTAAAACAAGCATCAACATAAATACAAAACAACCTTCAGACGAAATACAGGTAAAATCTGTTTTCCTATATCTGCCTATCTGGAAGTTTTACATCACATTTAATGAGGAAAACCCTGCTTCTCACAGCTGATATCTGAGTGTTGCTGCAGGGAAGCATCTCGCCTGTGTCACCCGATTGTTGTCTGACTCGTTACTGAAAGAAAGACAACCACTCAGAGCTCTTCCGGAAACTGTCCACACTTCATGGCTCTGCAGCATTCTGTCAACAGCAACTGCTCATCAGAACTGACTCAGCGCTGTCTAAACTCATTTTATCATCTATTCATACTATCAAATTAAAGGCTGTGTATTCTTTGAACATGTCAAAAAACATCATCAACAGCATTACTCACATAAGATAAGTTACCTATGTAGACATAAATAATGTCATTTTGACAGCTTTGTGAATTTTAGTGTTGTACGTGTGAATGTGAGACTCTGTTCCTTGACGACTTACCTCTGTTGACTGGTTCCAGCCTCCCAGCTCCTGCTGAATCTGTTTGATTTGATTCAGAGAAGGCTTGGACGGGGCCGGACCCACAGTCTCCTTCGTCCAATTATCGACCAGTTTGTGCAGCTCGTCTGTGAATGTGCTTTTTCTTAGAGGACTGTGATCTGTGGAAAAATGAGCCGTCAAGCCACTGTGTGTCATCAAGGATGTCTTGTCTTGTCTTCACTGAGCACCGTCCTAGAAGACTACCTCTTTTATTAGCAGGCAGTGTGTTGTGATGCTCAGGGTTACAGTACAGTGAAAGTTTGTTCTGCTCACTGGCAGAGAAACTAATTGACTGCGGAATCCCTAAACAGCACAAACAAAGAGTAGTTGCACACAGAATGATGAATATAAAAAGAGAGAGCAAGGAAGAAATAAGTCATTAAAGGCCTTACCGGAGTGTGTAAGTCCATTGTTGTCCATGTGAGAGTGAGGCCGGGGCCGCAGCTTGGTTTTGGCTGGCCGGGGTCTGCGAGGGGAGAGGACAGGAGGTCCAGTGGGCAGAGGAGAGGTCCGGGACAAGGAGGCAGGCAGACTCTGCCTCTGGTCTTTGAGCGAGCGCAGCTGCCTGTACAGTTCCTGAAGCTCTCTGTTCTGCTCGGCCTGAAGGGAAACCACCTCTTTGATGTGTCTGGAGAGAAAGAGGTTTGTTAAACAAAATGAAAGAAACACAAAGACAAGTGGTCTTTGCTCTCGCCGACTTACTTCTCTCTGAGCTTATGCAGCTCCTTTCTCAGCTCTTCATCCTCCAGTTCACTCTCATCATCATCGTCGCTGCTGCCGAGCGGAGAGTGGCTGTGCCCGAGACCTCGAGGCAGGTGGGCCATTGATGGAGTCCTTCTACTTTCATCTTTGTCCCCTTCTTTTGCCCGAGATTTCCTCCTCTCCCTCTCCAGATCAGGAGACACTGGGGAGCTGTCGGTCTGCCTATCGTCTTTCCTAGTGTCGGCTCGGGTTACAGAGAATCGTCCCACTTTCCTGTGACTGCTACCATGACCCAATGGCACATCTTTAGGGGAAGAGGTCTGGAGCACGGGAGTCACCTGATAGCAAAGCACGTAAGAGACAGTTGCTGCATGTGTAGCCTCCAATAAGGTTAAATTACTGACAAAGGTGCAATCGATGTAAGCAGTCACACCTGGAATCGTCCTTTACGTGACTGCGGCGGATTTAGTGGTGCCGCCTCCTTCTCGTCTCTGGCTGCCTGAGAGCTTGAACATCCATCTGATAAGGAGATTGGGATGAAAAACAAAAAGGGTAGACAAGGACACAAAGACAAGAGCACAGACGCACATGTATGAAGAGCACATAGAAAGTGACAGAGACACCAACGACAGCAAAAGACGGAAAAATGTTGGACATACAGGTGCACACAGACAGACATGGGGCACGAGCACAGAGGCACAATGTCAAAAATCACACACCAAAATTACACATCATCATCTTTGTGACTTACAGAGTTTGCACAAGAGTCTCTGAAATGTGTCAACACATGTTATGGGATTATTACTTTTATAAATTAAAAAAAAAAAAGATTTTGTGGATGAAAAAGGGCTTAAAAGAAAGAGGTAATGAGTGTGTGGGGAGGAGTGGCAAATGGTTGTTTTATCAAAAAGAAAACAGAAATAAGTCATTAAATAAAAAAGAATTTTAAAAAAAAGAAGCAGATTGTGAAATGACAGTTAATAAATACAGTGTACCCCACCCACCCACACATCCACACTCTCATTCTCACTGTTTCTCTATTGGTCCACTCAGATACCAAACAACAAAGCCCAATAGAACTTGGAGATCTGTGCCCAGATCTGCAGTGATATTGGTCAGCGTGTTTGATATTTGTGCACATGAAAATTCAAAACATACGGATTAAATATAACATAAGGAAAATGATTCAGATCTGCAGCCTGATACAGAGGGTTACTTACAGATTATGGTCCATTATTAGTCACTTGTGCAGAAAATAAAATACATGCTCATGCAAGGGCTCTTGTAGCGGAGGATCTACGTGACTGCTACACACAACACACATATAAACACAAATACATGCAGGATGGGTAGAATATTTAGCAGCATGATGAAGCTTAGTCAGATGGAAAACCTGCCTATTTCCAAGGTAACCTGACGATAGTTAAAAGACTTTTGGTATTGCTCAAAATGCCCACTAAAACGTACAGCTCTCATCAAAATGAGTATCAAGGAGCAGAGTGCACCAGCCGAGCATAAAATGAGTTACACCAGGCCAAGATACAACTAACACTGAGAACTAACAATGTAACATGTCCACTGCTGTAGCTTCAACTGATGTGATGAATACATGAAGCAAGAGATGTATCAATAATATCACACAACTATATTACAAAGCAGAATGCTTTGCATAATAAAACAGCTTAAAGTGCCTGCACAGCTCACAAAACCACAAAAAAAAAGCTTTCAACATGGAAATCAGCGACTAGGTTCACCAATCATCTATCTTTTATATCAATATGAACCAAAAGGGACTGAAATCTAAGACCAGAAAAGATCCAGCATCTTCTAAAAGTGAAACGGATCCATCATAAAGTAATGTTGCAGCAGGTGCACTCAACTCCAGCGATACAGCAGCGTCTTATAAAGCAACGCTGTATCATTTTCTATTTCAGCCGAATCTATAATATCATCTTAGCCATTTAGCATTCATCTTATCTCTGTAATTATGTGAGTTGGGGAGGGGGTGGGAGGGTACTGTCTACAAAGAACCAGCAGGTGGAGGTGTGGAGGTGAGATGCTGCCGGCTGTGGCTGTGGACTTGGGGGCAACGAAGAGGGGGTGTCCTATGAAGGAAATTTTCTCCGGGAACGGGCATCGCTGGGTTTTAATCTGCACTGGGCGGGAACCAGATTCACAATACCAGCATCCTCCTACACTGTGCCAAACTCCCACAATCCTCTACTCGCCACTGCTCTCCTCACTGAGTGAGCAACTCATGCAAAAAGAAAGATTGCCAAGAAAATGAAATTTAGTAAAAAGGAAAATTAGGAAAAACAAAACATAACAATGTATGTAGTGATGTCAACACTATATAAAATTATATGAAAACCATACTAAAAAAACAATTTACAAAACCAAAATAGACATTAACAGCTATTAAACATGAACTTTTATTAATTCTTGTGGGTTAAGGAAGTTATTTTACTATGTTAAAACTAGTACTAGACATTAGATTTAGGCTCATGCCCCAACATCTCATTCTCTCTCTCTCGCTCACGCTCTCTCTCTCGCTCCCTAAGAGGACGCTACCTTGCTGGACTCTGGGCTTCTTGAACAAGCTGGCGGAGTGGCGCAGTTTGCATGCCCAGTTTTTGAATTTTCGAGTCCAGGATTTCTTGCTAACAGGATTTCTGATACTAGGACATGTCAGGTTTAGGCCAAAATATCCACCTCCTGCATTGTGCTGCTGCTGTCCATGCCGGAGGGGGATCGGATGTTG
This sequence comes from Parablennius parvicornis, assembly GCA_900302745.1. Lineage (NCBI taxonomy): Eukaryota > Metazoa > Chordata > Actinopteri > Blenniiformes > Blenniidae > Parablennius > Parablennius parvicornis. The sequence continues at coordinate 8,065 of OMNM01002192.1, read as the reverse complement.
ATTGGGTGGCCATGATGCGTCTCCAATGGCACTGGTGTCAGAGTGTGGGGGTACAGCCTAGAACAATCAAGACAGTTAAAAGTAGCTGCATGGAGTTGAAACGGTCAAAATGGGGACATACTCAAACACTGAAATATTACAAATAATCACAGACGGCTGAAAAAGAACAAAGTGGAGACACATTTACATACTGACTCATAATTCTACGTTGTAAAATACAGCTTATTTTAATCAGTGATGGACGAAACGGACAAAGAAACGACTGTCATGTCACTCACAAGAATGGTTGGTTCTCCTGGTACAGGCGGGCGCTGCGCCCCAGCAGAGTCCTCCTGACTGGGATGCAGAAGAGAAGTAGGGGGGGTGGATGTGGCAGAAGTGGAGGGGAAGGATGGGCCAGGCTGCTGCTCCACCGTGCCCGACTCCACAAAGTTTTGCTCCATGCATGAAGTTTCCTGGAGCCCTCTGCTCCTCTCTGGGTCAGGAGAGGTGGAGGAGGAGCGGGAGGTAGTGGAGGACGAGGTGGAAGACGAGGAGTGGGGGGAGGTATCTGAGGAGGAGGCAGGTGGGGGGAAAGATGAGAGGTGGAGAGATTGTGGCTCGGAGGACTCGTCGCCTCCCGCTGACGTGGAGGCTGCTGATGTTGGTCCAGAGGCATTTCCCCCACCCGCTGCTGCCCCACTGCTGTACTCCTGATACAACAAGTTCCTCAACTTCTCATCCAGCGTCTTGATGCGGTTGTCTACAAATTCAATTTTGGGGGGCCCTTCACTGTCTGACTCAGCCACAGACGACGGCTGGGCAGGAGACGGAGACAGGGTGAGTGAGAGGGGTGGTAAGGGGGCTTCAGCTGTGCTCAGATGGAGAGGCGGCAGCGATGAGTCAGAGGAAGGGTGAAAAGTGGCAGAATAGCTGCCTGTGTCCTCTGTGATGCTTGTCTCTCCTGTGGATACTTCTGACTCTGACATCTGTAAAGAGGACTGCTTCTGCAGTGGGAACTGCTGCTGTTTCTGGGATGTATCAACAGCTTTTGCGGCCTCTTGTTGCTGTTCAACGTGTTGTAACGGTGCCTGTACGTGCTGTACTGCTTCTGCAGGCACTTGGGATTGTTGTTGAATTTGTTGCTGTGGTACGGGCCCGTCGTTCAAGTGTGTCTGCTGCTGAAGATACTGTTGACTAACTGACAAGGGCAGCATTTGACTTTGCTCTGATTTCATGGCCATAGCACTCATAAGCAGCTGGTGCTGCTGCTGCTGTAGCTGCTGTTGCACAATTTGTTGTTGCTGTAAATGAATGGTCTGTTGTAGGTTTAACTGTTGCTGCTGTTGTTGATCGATCTGAGTCTGCTGTTGGGGCACAACAGCCGCTTGGGTTGGTACCTGCTGGAGCTGAGGCTGCTGCAGTAGTTGTGGAGCAAACTGTGATGTTAACTGCTGTATAGGTTGTTGGGTCTGCTGTGCGGACAAAGGCGGAAGAAACTGATGCAGAGGGACAGACTGTTGTAACAACTCTGTATGACTTGGTTGAGCCAACGCCTGCGCCTCAGGCATCTGTTGCTGAAGGGACATTTGTTTTTGCATTAGCTGCTGCTGCTGCTGCTGCAGTTGCTGAAGAGACTGTTGCAGTGCTTGTTCCTGCTGCAGTGGGGTTTGCTCTGGGTAAACTGGAGCTTGCTCAAGCTGTACTGCCTGCAATTGCCCTGCTGTTACCTGCTGCTGTAATGCAGACTGCAGCTGCGGCTGCAGATGAGGCTGTTGTGGAGCTTGCTGGGGTACCTGGGTGAAAGTCTGTGGCTGCTGCTCAATGCCGATCTGGCTCACAGCTGAGTGCATTGTTGTAGCAAGAGGAGGAGAATGAAAGGAGGCTGAAGACTGATCTGAACATGCCCGCTGAGCAGGAATCACTGTGTCACCTACACTTTGACCTAGAGAGGAGCAAATGCTGGTTCCAGGAGAGGCATGGTTATCAAGAAGAGTTGTGGTAAATGTGGGAGATGTAACAGCGGGAGCGTTTGTCAAGATGGTCATGTTAGCTACAGCAGGTACAGCCGTGGTTAAAGGGGCACTGGGATTTCGCTCTTCAGAAGCTGAGGTACGAACTGGCAATTCAAGTCCGCCGGAGGCAGGAACAGGGGCAGAGGCTGGTCCAGAGGTGCTTTCAGAGGTGGTGCTGTGAGGAGGAGATACAGCAGAGGCAGGGGGAGCCATGGGGGCGGGGGCTGTGACAGCAGACACTGGGGGGCAGGTAGTAGAAAGAGTGGAGTAGGGATGGGAGGGAATTCCAGTCAAGGACTCCATACTCTGGGATCCTTCACTTTCTATAGCCACAGAGAGAAATACTGAGTTAGTTTGTGTTAGTCTGCTGCCTCTGGTTAGATATTAAGCCACAGCGGTAAAATTAGCACAAGCAGAGCTCACCTCTCTCTTTTTTCGGGGACTGTGTCAGTGTGTCTACTGCAGGTGTTGGTGTACCTGCTCCCTGGCTGGAAAGAGAGTCTCTATGGCGGATGGTCTGGTTGATAAAGAAGCGCCATCGTCCCACCGGTGAGGAATGAGGCACCGAATCCACTGAGAGATTATAAGGACTGTTAGAATCACTTTGCCAAGATAAGGTATACAAACTAGTTTTATCCATTTTGATATCATTAATAAATGGGAAAATCGACATTCAGAAACTCACTTGAACTACTGGGGGAGCTCACGTGTAACTGATCAGTGGATCCAGTCTAAAATAGGAAAAGATACAAATTAATCATCTTGTGTCTCCAACAGTAAAAACAAAACAGAAGAAAAACCAGGTGGCTATAATTCAAAATACCTGTAAATGCGTCTGAAGAATTTCTTGGGCTTTTTTAACTATTGATCTGAGCTCCTCAACAAATTTCTCTTTTTCCACGTCAAGAACAAAATTCTCCTCCACCTGCAGACAAAGCGCAGCAAAACATCAATAAATCAATAGTATGCCTCCTGATAAATACATCAGTGTGCAATGACACGACATTATGGTTTTTACCATGTAGTCGGCTATGTCCTCAGGTGCGTCCCCTTCCGTGTCAAACTTAAATGTCACCATTTTGTTGCTGTGAGTCTCCAACTGACATTCCACCATATTGTCTCCACTGCCAGACACCTAGAGAGTGAGATAATTCCACACTTGTTAGCTTTAAAATTGCAATCTTCCTGATTCAAACATATATTTTAAACCAGCATGTTGTGTCACCTGAAGCATGCTCAGTTGAAACTGATGTGAAACCTTTTCAGGTTTTTGGCAGGACGATCTTCTCTGACCCTTCAATTTCTCCAATTTGCCATTGGCCAGGAGCTGTGCGATGTCCTCACCATTACCTGGGGCAGACCTGAGCGGAACGTGCATAAATAAATAACTATGAACACATAGTCCTCATGTAGATTTTTTTTTTCTAAAGTCAGTTGACGATGCAAAAAACACATTTTCTTCTTTAATCAATTTAATTTTTTTGGGAAATGAGAAACTCAATCAATGTACAAACTATTATCTTTTTTTTAAAGGAAAGTGTGTATAAGACAGTTATATATGGAATATTTGACATACCCTGACGAAGAATGATGTTCTGCACTTGTTAGATATGGACCATCCTACAGAGTGACATGTACGCACACAAAAAGAAAATTACACAAGAGGGGAAAAATGAAAACCTCACGTCATATTCAAATACAAGAAAAGAAATTAGAAAATATCTCCTTTTTTAAAAAGTGTGAGGTTACATGAATCACAATTAGCATCCAAGGAATAGCAAATCTCATCCATTCTGTCAATACGCAAGAACAAAAAAAAATCTTAATGGTTATATCAAACTTTCACAGGTCGTGTACCTGAGCAATGCCCAGCAGGGAAAGGTCACAGTCTTGCAGCGAGGCTTGGGGTAGTTTGGGGGCATTAGAATCGAGCGACTGCAGAGTAGTGACAGGCGGAGGGGAGGTGGGTATAAAGTCAGCCTGCCCTGGTAAAGTTACCTGGGCCGCTGGCGGAGATGTAGGCAGCTCTGGAGGAGGGGTAGCAGCAGGATAGTGGGATGGCAGGGGTGGAAGGGAGGGTAGTGATGGTGGAGGACATGAAGTGTGTGAAGGGCTGAGGGGCATTTGTTGTGCAGGAAATGCAGCTTGGGGCAGGACAGGCTGTTCAGAAACAGGTGTGTCAGTGAGTGTCTGAGTGTGAGAATGAGCCTGTATCTGAACCTGCGTTTGAGTTTGGGAGTGTATTTGTGCCTGACTACTAGTTTGTGTGTGGGTGTGAGCCGGCAGCATTTGTTTGGCTTGGTGCGGTGGAGATGGAGGGGCGCCTGCAGCCAGGTGACTGTAGATGGGCAGAGTTATGCCCTGAGATTCCTTTGTGTTACCGGGGCCTAACTGTGCAGGGGGTTGGCTCAGCAGATGTGTGGGAGGTGGACATTGTGGCGGAAGCTGACTGTCATCCAGGGACATCCCAGCCTGCTGCAGAGGAAGTGGCTGCTGGATGGGAGCTGAGAAGTGCTGTGCAGGTAACTGGGCTTGTGGGGGAGGTTGCGATGGCTGTTGCTGCAATTGAGAAAGTGTTTGTAGCTGTTGCTGATATTGCTCAGCAGAATGAGGCATGGCAAGCGAGATGGGCTGAATGACTGAAGGGTCAGCGAGACTTCCTTGGGGCTGCTGCTGGGCCTGAAGGAGTGGACGTAGCACGGTTTGTCCAGATGCATAGGGCTGCCCTGCCTGTGTAGGATGAGGCGGTGCCGCAAAGTTTGTGGGGTCGACTACTGAACTGAGACCATCTGCTTTTGTTCCGACTGTTGCGGTGGTGACCGGAGAAACAATCATCTGCTGATACTGGAGAACCGGCTGCTGTTGTTCCTGCTGTACAGATTTTATGCCTTGGTGGAGAGGTTGAGGGACTTGCTGAGGGTTCAAAAGGCCAGCCGCAGGGTGAGCTTGCACCTGTCTAGGTGGATGGCCTTGAGTTTGTTGCTGAAGCTGTATGAGCCCTGGCATCTGTGCATTTTGCTGAACATGAACCTCATGCTGGATCTGACTGGGAATGGCAGTATTTGCAGCAGGAGGCTGAACAGCAGCTTGGCTCTGTTGGCTGACCATCTGAATGTCAGTTTGTGGTACCTGGCCATGTATTGGGTGGGTGTGAGCTATAGTTGTGTGTAGAGGCTGGATTAATGCCTGAGTAGTTACCTGACTCTGTGGATAAGTGGCAGGCCCAGGATAACTGGTCTGCATGGGAATTTGCCTGGTCTGAATGACTTGTGTCTGTCCTTGTAACACCGAGGCAGGTGGAACTATCAGGGCCTCGGTTGTAGCTGGAGCTGGAGTTGATTGCGGCACTTGGACTGTGGTCTGGGCTAAAAATTGGATTGGGACATGGCCCTGCAGGTTCTGGAGGTTACCATCACTTTGTCTTTGCTGAGTAAGTACTTGAGGTGGAGCAGAGACGGACATCTGAGCAGGGATCGTTGTAGTCTGAAGTGTTATTGGGACCGTGGCCTGAGGGATGATATGAGTCTGAATTGAGTCAGCACTCGTCTGAGGTCCAGCTGAAATATGAGGTTCCATGACAGACGCGTGGTGCTGCGGTTGGGAGACAAAGGCCTGTTGCTGAATCGCTGCTGCTTGCTGCTGCTCTGTTGCCTGCTGCTGAGCAGGATGAGGCGTGGGCTGCGCAGCATGTAGTTGTGGTATACACACGTGCTGCATATCAGTCAGTTGAGGCTGAACCTGCTGTTCACTGTTGCTCTGTGGAAGATGGACAGCCTCTTGTTTTTCACTTTGATGTAGTTGAATCATGGCCGCTTGTTGCTGCTGCTCTTGAATCTGTTGCTTTATCAGGGCCTGTTGCTGTATGATCTCCGCTTGTTGTTGCTGAAACAAGACTTGTCGCTGTTGCTCTAACTGTTGTTGCAACAAAGCTTGCTGCTGCTGCTGCTCGAGCTGCTGCTTCAATTGTACTTGTTGCTCTTGTTGCAGCTGAGCTTTCTGTTGGAGCTGCTGCTGTAAAATTAACTGTTGTTGTATCAGCGCTTGTTGCTGTTCCATTTGTCGCATCAATGCTTGCTGTTGCAACTGTTGCTCCTTTAGCTGTTGAGTCTGCTGAAGTTGCTGCTGCAATACAATTTGTGGCTGCTGTTGCATCTCCGGTTCTTTTTGTGCTCCAGCTTGCTGTCCGATTTGTTGATATAATTGATTTTGCTGTTGTTGTGAAGGAGATTGCTCTACTTGATGCTGTGGAAGTGCGTGCTGCATTTGCTCCTGCTGTATAAACCCTTGCTGTGGCGGCTCTTGTTTCTGTTGAATGAGACTTTGCTGCTCTTGTTGATCCAACAGTTGCTTGTGTTGAAGAGCCTGCTGCTGTTGAAGCAATGCATTTTGCTGCTGATGATCAAGCTGTTGCTGTACATAAAGTTGGTGTTGCTCAAATACTGAAGCTTGCTGTTGCTGCTGCTGCTGCTGCTGCACTAGCTGCTGTTGTAACAGAGCTTGTTGCTGCTGAAGCTGTTGCTGTAAAAGCTGCGACTGTATCATGGTCTGATCACGAGGATCCCCGGCGGGCGGCTGATTGTAAATCTGGACCTGCTCCATCAGCTGCGATCCAGAGAGAGCCTGCTGTTCCATACCTGTTTGTGTCGTCAACACATGTTGCTGAGAAGATGGCTGGACATGTGGGCCCGGCTGATGTACGTACACTGGCTGCTGAGGTTCGTGTTGATGTTTCTGGATAGCTGGAGCTGAAAGGCTCTGTTGACGCTGTTCTGTTGGCGGCACAGACGCACTAACTTGTTGTTCGAGCAGAGTGGCCTGGGCCTCCATTTGGTGTAGTGGCTGCTGCTGAAGGGAGGTGGTCTGTGGATCCATCGCTATCTGTTGTTGTGGGACAATAGTCTGCTGAGGGATCATGACAGGCTGTGTTTGTTGGGGTGCAGCTTGGGGAATGATGTCAGCGAGCTGCATGGGCGTGGCGGTGTGTTGGGCCGGCTGAGCGTGAGGCACATTACCCCCCGCTAGTCCGGCGGGATCACTAACTGCCATGGCTGTAGTGAGAACATTAATGGGTGCTTGTGGTGAAACAGGGGGCATGTATGACTGTTGTGAGGGGGCCATCGAGCCATGAGGGATGGCTGTTTGAAATGCGTCTGATGGGAATGTTTGTGACTGCTCAGTGATAATGACAGAATCATGATTGGTGTCGAGAGAAGAGGGGAAAGAAAGTAGAAAAATTAGGTTAAGAATTAGCTTGTGCAAGGAGAATCAAATATCAATACATTGTAAGACATTGTGAACAAACAGGGTTTCCCACAGTATTTCATAGCTGATGTGGACTGTGCTGTTTCAGATCATTCAAAACTTTAGGTAAAATGAATTAAAATACAATTTAACCGAGATATCAATATAAGAACATAATATGCTCCACCTCAATATGTCTGTTAGCTCATTTTCTGGGAGAAACCCTGTAAAGTGGACAATCTGAGACCATTATGAGGATGATTTGTAGTTGCAGAAATTAAGAGGAAAAGAGCCAAAACATGATAGAGTAGTGGAACTGTTGCTCCATTAATAATAATGTTAACCTTTGCAGTCGCCCCGGTGTTAATCTGTCACATTAACCCAAGTACCATTTTCACCTGAAGATATAGTTGAGGTACACTTGGTGATACCTGTGGAACCATAGTATTGGGCTGAAGAAAGGTCTGAGCAACAGGTCCTCCTCCACTCTGGCCTATGGTCATGCTGGACAAACTACCACTTTGACCAAGAGGCACATTAGGAATACTTCCACTTTCACCAATGGAAAGCAGCTGAGGATGGGCCAGTGCACCGGAGCTCTGTGCAAGAAAACATTCAATCAACAGTGTAATTTATCAGTACAATGATTCAGGATCACGTAGACATAATCAGTTTGTGATGCATGCACACTGAGTAAAGACTTACAGACGCCATAGGAGGGAGATTCATCTGGGAGTGGGAGTATGATTCCCCCGGCTGGGAATATACTTGGCTCTGTCCGCTTGCATAAGATTCACAGCTGGCAGACCCGATGCTCTCCCCTTTAAGAA